>JAOQMM010000006.1:7611577-7629865 GCA_027563515.1 Erythroxylum platyclados
TTGAAGGAAGAATCTGGAAGTCATCAGGAAAGTGCCTTTAATCACAATTGGCAATAACTGAATTGGTGGAACTTCCTGACAGCAAAAACTGTATCATTGTCAAGCACAATTTCTTGCAAGCGGCTGGACTTTTCTGTCACAGTTCCATATTTA
Source organism: Erythroxylum platyclados (assembly GCA_027563515.1). Lineage (NCBI taxonomy): Eukaryota > Viridiplantae > Streptophyta > Magnoliopsida > Malpighiales > Erythroxylaceae > Erythroxylum > Erythroxylum platyclados. The sequence goes on from JAOQMM010000006.1 coordinate 7,611,731, forward strand.
AGGAGTTATGATTTTCTCGGGTTGGGAAACCATTTCCTAGGTTAAATCAGATGATACTTTCAGATACTAATCTTAGGTAGTCAGTCATGAATAGTTGTATAGATACAAGGATAGAGAAATCAGAGGTTGGTTTTGGAAGGTGGTTGTGGAGAAATCTAGAGATGGGATCAATACGAATGCACTGCAGCAATTGAAAAGGCAAAATAAAGTAGCTGCCTTCCAAAAGGGTGGGATAGTGTTTGTAATATAGTGGGGTATACTGAACTTGAGCATTTCCTGGTTTAGAAGCAAGATTACAAAACAAAAAAACTGCTGATATTTGATTTTTGTTTGGAAGAAAGAAACTAATAAGGGGAATCCGTTCTTTCTCAAATGCTCTTGTATAATTGCTTGTTTTTTATTTTCAAGTTCTGTTTTTTTTAATTTCAAATTCAACAAAAGAAACTAAAAAATGGAAAATCATAATTTGAAGCATTATTGATAGAATTCACTAGTCTTCCCATGATCAAGTATAGAATAAACTAACATGCGTTTTAAAATAAAAACAATTAGATAGAGAGTGAACTTATCTTGACTAACCCATTCCAGCCCGTCAAATCCTATCTTTGAATCTTTGGTGTATGGTCGTCATCTCTTCAAACGGAAATAGTCTAGTCTACATTAAAAAGCACCAAAAGGGAAAAGAGAATGAAAAGGAACTCGCCAAACTTGGCTTTCATTGGTTTGGCATCAAGTGGACAGAATCCTTATTTAATTGGAAATTGCCTTTTCTTTGTCTTATTACTATTATCTAGCTTTGTTGTGGGTTTTAGGTTTTACGGAACCTTCAGTTACAACTACAAATCCGTCGAGGCAAGCTTGTGCTAATGGAGTAAAACTCATGTGGTAAATTATTTAAGAGAAAATTTGAACTGGGATTTGATTTATGTGCATGGTTAGTTGTAATTAATTAACTGCAGAGTTGTATGAGGTAGAAAGCCTCAAGTACAGTTCTATGGAAAGGAAATTACTCGTCTATTCCTATCATCTGGCTTAACCATGAATGTTTAACATTGCAGTATACAACTATCTGGTCTACAATGTACAGATCCCTCCATACCTGAAGCCGTCATAGTCCCCAGCTTCACCAAATTCGGATCCTCCTCAACCTTACCCAATTTATCATAAACAAGTTCTTCAATGAGCTCAAACTGCTTCCCAAACTTCAATGAAGTCAATTGTGATATTGTAGAATATGATTTCAAAAGGAGACAAATTATGGGTCTTGATCCACTTGAAAAAAAGACGAGTCTTTTGTTAGTTTCAAGCTATTGAGTATTAAGAGAGCATTTTCACGATACACTAGATATGTGATTAGCTCAAGAACTAAAATTAGTCCCCACTGGATATGCGATTAGTCGCCACCTTTTCTATTTTCCCTTCTAATCCAAATTTCCACGGAAACAAATTCCTCTCCCTGTGTCGGCTAAACCCTTACTTCAGTTTCGATAATGACAATCTTCTGCTGACTGTAGATCCAACATTCCCTAAACTAATGGCTTCATCAACCAAAAAGGAAAATCTTTCAGAACCAGAAAGGTCAAAGCCATCTTCAACATCATCCTCAGCGAGGAACTCCCATAGTTGTCTTCTCTGTCTATCCCCTGTCTCTTCTGCCTGAAGCATGACCCTTTTCGGTCGCTCCTGACACATCATGCTACCCTCAGTTCCACCAAGTAAACCATCCCCATCATTCCTCGAACCTATGCCCACAGATGAGAAGAGTTAGAGATTAGGGATTCGGAACTTTCGACAGAGAAGAGAAGACATTGAAGAGAGTAAGCGAAACGACGTTGTTTAACTAAGGCCCAAAAATGACGTCGTTTTGCTAATCAGGCGTCTCTCCCTTAATTACGCTGACCTGTCTCATTAATTGGGTTTAGTGACACGTGGCACTGCCACATCAGCCAACATAACGGTAAGACTAACATCGGGTTATAATTGAAAAAAATTGAAAGTTAGGACATTTAGTTGTTACTTTTTAAAGTTGGAGCTATAATTAAAAAATTAACGAAAGTTCAGGATTTTTTTAATAATTAACCCCATTTTAAACCCAACTTTAGGCATTGCTATTTTAATTTGAAATTTTAAGACATCAGTAGAAGCATTTTTTTTCTATTTTAAAATCTTGAAACCCAAGTCTAGGCATTTTAATTTTACTTTCAAGCCCTAGGACATTATTTCAAGATTTTTTTTTTAATTTAAAGCCTTAGGACTTAGTTTTAAGTATTTTTATTTTAATTTCAACGCCTAAAACATCACTCTTAAGTATTTTCCCTACTTATAAACCCAATGCAATACCTTTAAATATCTTTTTTTTGGTTTCAAACCCTAAAATCCCTCTAACTATCCTTATTTTACAATTAATCTTCAAAATTATATTTTTGGTTAGAATCTTGTTTATTTTTATTTTTATATCTTCCCTTAATAGGATATAATGACAATTTCAATTTTTAATCTCATTTATATTAAAAAGGTCCGAAAACTTCAACTAGAACGACAATAAAACCGGCTTATTGAGTTGGCGTCGACAAAATGCAAAATGCCCGAGTGATCATTCTCTAATAATACTTCCTTTGATATATCCATACTTGGCTTTCTCACCATATTGTTTCCCTTTTTCTTTAATTAATTAACAGTGTGGACCCTAATTATAACAAAGGTTTTTGATCCTTATGCATCCAATTTCGGTGTCATCGAGGATCATTGCCCTTCAACCTATGTTTAAGAGAAGGGCAGTGAACTGATTGAAATCAAGAGCTATTCACTTAATAAGATAATAAAGTAGTTTGATACTAGTAGAGATGATAAATACATACGATTCTCCAGTTACAGGAGCTCCGCCGAAGCCCCTTCTGACAGCCATGGGATGTAAAATTGGTGCATATCATATGCCATATCAAGGGTACTAAATATTTTATCACAAAACATATTCTAATATGATCGACATACTTGTTCATTCAGCTGCAAGTTAGTACCAAAAAAAAATAAATTACAAGATAAATGATTCTCCACGAATGTTGCCGAGTTGTCAACTTAATCAGTTTTGGTAACCGTTTTTGATAATTATGCAAGAGATGGTACCAGTAAAGTTGATACCAAAGATATAAGAGGGGTAAAGTTAAATTACGTGGTTGAAAAAGGCAAGGACTCAGCTAGCATCACAAGTGGCTGCATCCTAAAATATACGATTTACCGATGATTATAAAATCGGATCGGACTGGTTGGTTCGACCGGAATAAATAAGAATCGACTTAATTTTTAGTCCAATTTATATTTATAACTTATAGGATTAAAAACTGATCAGTTTCTCGGAGAAAACTAGTTAACTAATAAAGTAACGTTAAGGATTTGTTAGACTCAAAAAAAAGTGCGAGACCCAACATAAGCTTTTTCTATGCAAAGCAACCACCTTTGATTGTCAATATTTAATTAATTTTGAGAGAATGCATAAGAAGTTGAGATTTTTAATATTTCATAAAGATTTGAATTTTTAATAGATTTTTTTTGCAATTCCTTTATATAATTTAACTAATAAATTATATTTTTAAAATTTATATTATTTATTTATATTTTTATATTTTAATTAAATTTTATTTTAAATAATTATTGTTATTCTTAAAAATATTAAATTTATTTATTTTCACTAATAAATTATATTTGTCAAAATTTAGGTTCTTTATTTATCTCCTTATATTTTAATTAAAAATTTTAAATTATTATTTTTAAAAACTAATTATTATTTTTATCATAAATTTGTTTAATAAATTGAATTATTAATTAATATATATAAATAATATTGCTTGAGATACTTTAAGAATGTGTTTAAAATAATATTTAAACTATAAAGAAGTATATTTAAAAGATATTAAAAATGAAATTAGAATAAAATTATAGTCCTTTTTATTTTTTAGAACATACTTCAAGTTTTATAATTTTTTAAATAAATAATAATATAAAAATATAATTCATTATCATTATTTTAAATTTAAGTTCAATTGTAATTTAAATTAGTATACATTAATAGACATTATTAGTATGTATTTTATTTTATACTATATTTTTACTTATTTTTATAATTTTTATGTTTTATTTATTATATAACGATTTTATAGCAGTTTAATACAGATTGAACCTTTAAACCTTTAATCTTTTCTTTCACCGATTCGACGTCTGGTCCGATTTTTAAAACATTGTGATTTACACAATGAATATGAAATAACCAAATATCAGAAAGACCAACATGCGCCACTATTCAGTAAAAGCAATATGCAAATGAGCTGGTGATGAGATAACAATACTTCGACATCCATTCAAAAATGACATCGAGTATGAAAACTTGGAAAACAAAAGTTCTATTCATTGATATAGGCAACCTATTAATCTGAAATATATTTGAAGAAAACAATATCTAGAGTTAGCCAACTAATGGAGAAACATTTTTATATAAAACAGTTTTTACGACAATATGAGCAAGATAAAGAATTAAGAACGGAAAAGAAAACAAAGCTAATTTAGCAACAAGATTGTAAACTAGTAGATGATTTGGGGAAATTGGGGTTGGGATAAGGAAAAGAATATCTTGTCTGCACAGTTTAACGTGTCCCAATAGGTTCAGACAAAAGCAAAACTAAGAAGAGAAAAAAGAAATGTTAGCCACCTTAGCTTGACAGATTCTAGTAATAGCCTCAATATGAAAATTATGCAATTCCTCAAGAGTCGTCACATCCATACCACTGATATCTTCACCCTGAGAAGATATAGACAAGTTTGATCGTTAGTTTGCCTCTGTATGGGGATATTACAATGTATTAAGTCTCCTTGTAAAATAACAAGTTCTACACTATTTTCACCTGCCATTGCCAAAATGTAGGTCGAGCAATGGCAAAGCTACATGCACATAATGGGTTATAGGGATTAAAGGATGCTGACAAAATGATCCGTAAATCTAGTTTCATATAAGCAAAGTGGCATGCAACTTCAGTAGCAGCGTGGAAAAAGATTTGCATACCTTAAATCGTGAAATAAGGATTTCCAGTTCGTTGCATCTCTGTCTTTCTTTCTGATAACTTGCTTTTAAATCTTCAAATGCAGCTATACCTTCATGGCTTTCAAGATTATCATCTTTTGATATTTGGTTTAGATGACTAGTAAGAAGTAGAGATCCTTTTGTACGCCCAGCTTGACAAGCATTAGATGCATAAACCTCTTCAAACGGTATATCTTTTGCATTGCCAGACTTCTTGATTTTAGCCACCAATACCCACATATTTGCAAGCTCATTTTCTAAAGCTTCTTCACGCTGCCTAGCTTCATCTAGTCTTCCTCGTAATTCAGTTTCTATTTTCTCTCTCTGACAAAGTGTAGCTTCGAATTCAACTTCGGTTCTTGTACTGCCACTATAGATATTTTGTTTGGGACCACTTAAAACAGACTGCTGGCAGCATGTAGATCTACAGGGAGTCTCTATTGCAGAAGCCAGATCATCAGTCAACTTGGCATTTTCGTAAGAGAGTCTAGTCACTTCTTCAGCCAAGTTACGGAGCTCAACTGCCGCAGCAGCGGCCAATTCTTTTGCATATGAAGCTTCCTCTGCTAGTTTTTGACTTTGAATTTCAAGTCCATCCTTTTCTTCAATCATTTTCACCGTCGCTTGTTTCAGATCCTCTATCTCTGCAGCCTGACATAATATAGGCATATTTTTAAACATTTAGCTCTAAATAACCAAAGGAGAAAAGACCAATCATCTTTACATGAATATCCCAGCATAAAAAACAATAGTTGTTTATTATTTCCTAAAGAATATATCAGGTAGGGGAATAGATAAATATATAGACCTGAGAAAGAACTTGAGATTTCAAATTGTCAATAATGCATTCTTTTGAGTCCTCTGGGGAAAGCATTCTATTCAAACTTATAATGCTTTTTGGAGTATTAGCATCAACATAACTTCCTTCTAGTGGCCAATTTATGTTGCCTACTTGGTCTTGTCTTGAAAGCTTTTCCATACTTCCAGGTGTAGAAAATTCATACTCCACAAGTTTTTGTTGATTGTGAGAGATCATCCCCGTTAATGAATTGAGTTGATGCCTTAGCAGAAGAATTGTCTCTTGCATCTCATCATTTTCTGAAATCTGATATTGCAAGAAGTTTTATGAAATTATCTATAGAGAGCAAAGGATCAGATGGCATTACAGTTGTACCTTCATCTGTAATTGCTCCTGGAGTATCCTATTGTCTGCTGATTTAATCTTTGATACGCATCCCACAAAGATGCAACCAACTCAGGAAAGAGTCTTAGCTTTTGACATAGTAAATTCATCAACATTAACAAGAATATTAGATAACAAACCTCAAGTTCAAAAGTTTTTTCATTTAGCTGAGTTGTGAGCTTGGACAGAGCCTGCAGGCAGCTAACAACAGCATTAGACAAGAAATTACTCTTTGAAGGACATTCCGTCATTAGATAGACTTAAGTTTCAACCTTGGTCTTTCCAATACTGATAAGTAGCCAAAACATTAAAACTTACAACTCCTCAATGATTTAAATTTGGAAGTACCTTCTGCCATTATATAACATATACATTGCATTTACTGGCAGTTGTATCACAATAAAGCATATTTTAGGAAAACAATAAGAAAATAATTTCTAGAACAAAATGATAGACCTCCAATTTACATTACTTATTCTAGAAGGGGTGTTAAAAAATAGACTTGTCCAGGTGTCAACTTCTGGTTATGAGTTGCACACTGGTGGTGAGGGAATCTTTAAATATAGGTAGGAGAAACAGAATTGGTTAGAACAGAAAAATATTCTAGTGGTCCTTGTCAGGGGATTGGAGAGTAGTGCCCTCTCGAATAGGCACTATGTCTATGTTCGTTTCTTGAATAATAATACTTCTACGGCTACTGATTTCATTCCCAGTAGTCTTAATATCACATTTCACTGCCTAGTCTATGTGTTTCTACTGACGTTAGGTTCTAGGATCCTACCACAAAACACAGCTGGTAAAACAATCAAGTGAAGCTATAGGATATTAATATGAAAAACAAGGTCAATAAAGTAACACTTCTATTCCCTAAACTGCTGCTAAATACAAATTCAACACACCATTTTTCCACGTCTCCATTAGTTGATTGCATATGCAATCATCCAATCCGCAATTTTAGACAAATACATAAAATTACCTGTGAAATTTCAGAGCTGTTTGTTTTACATGAAGTCATGCCAACTGATCCAATCATGCGTTGCTCCAGGACCTCCATCTGGTGCTTCTTTTCAATAATTTCGTCTTTTAGCTTTTGCATTTGTTCCTATCGAAAAGAAAGCAAACCCCCAGTGAAGTGTAAGCACATGTTATCAATTTTGGAGTCCTTTCAGAACAAATTTGAACAATCAAATTTAGCATTTCCTCTACAAACGGGAAAAGACATCACCTTTACTTGTGAATCTTCAGGGTTGCTATCTGCTTGCTCTAACAGTCTTTTGAAGGAACTAGAAGACAATGCTACCTCCCCAGCTAACACTTTCATCTGTTCTTGAAGGAGATCCATTTGATCCGAGATTGTTGCCCCTGTCTGCAGAAACTAGTCATCAGTTGCAAGGAACCATTCAATACTAAGAACCAGGCTGAAAATAGCTCTAAACAAATTCTGTCTAAAAATAAATTAACCAAACTGCAATATTTCAGAAAATTCAACATTTTACTATCAACATTTTTAGCAAACATATAATTGCATCCATATTTTATTATAAACAAGAAATGTGCAAAAAGAAGGTCCATCATGGTATTGGATGTGTATATGGGAATTCCCAAATCACTATAACACAATATATAAAAAAAACTGTCCCAAGTTGCAAAGTATTTATTTCCAGGATCCTAGGATTTTGTTATAGCTACTAATCAGTTTGGATTTTGGACCGTAATGTATTCCTCTCCAGTATTTCCAGAAATATCCAAAGAGAATATAGTAGATCTATTAGAGAAAAGTATCAAATCCTGCTCTGGCACAAAACTATCACATAAATATTAACATGTTAGAAGTAAACCCAGAATAACATTGACTTCAATTCAAAATTGGTAGAGAATAATGCTGAGATGGACTCTTAATTTGCACCCCTTCCAGCTTACGTCTGAGGCTTGAATCTCCAGACTAGGGAAACCTTACATTAAGCATGAGACAATTAATCGTCGTCTTCCTTTCACTCTTCCTTTAAGTATGGATTTATTTGTTTTAGGTTTCCAAAAGCTGTACACTGATCAGTAAAGTCTGACTTAGTTATATAAGTATCATTGACTATGCAATTAATAACTATATGGCTTGAATCAAGAGAGAAAATCGCTATATATTCTTATATCAGAATAAAAAAGCCATAGTTGTACAAGTTTCTTTCTATGAACCGTCACTTCATCATATTCCTATTAACCACGGTCAAAGGGTCCAGATACATTTGATACAACCACCAAAAATGAGCACCAGAAAAGATGATATTCCAAACAACAACATACAGATTTGAAATGATGGAAGTCTATGAAGCATATGCAAAATAAAGAGAGAGACAATGCACTATACTCTGTAAAACTGATACATAGAGAATACAACACATTAGAATAATTTACAATTAAAAGCTTAGAATTTCTCTCACCGGAGGTAGTGAATGACCTGAAACAGTTGCGCTGAACAAATCGCCTGCTTGTGTTCTTTCTGAAAATGAAGCAGCAAGTGTCGGATCATCTCCCTTTCTACTAAATGATTTTCTTTGTCCATCCCTCGTGTCAGCAAACATGACTCTACTTTCTGATGATTTAGAAAAAGAAGCTAGTGATCCATTCGTTGAGGCCTCACTATCAGGACTCCGTGATGACCCAAGCAAACTCTCACGCCTCTACAAGGGAGATTTTGACGTTAGTACTTTTCAGAAAGATCCAGTGCAATTCCCAACCCACACCCTTCCCTATCCAAAAAGAATAATACAATAAAGCACCAAATAGCAAATTATACACCACAGAAATTGATGATATGAGAACTTACTCTAACTTTAAACCAGCCAAGCATTCCACTTCTCCTGTTGCGTTTATAATCCTTCACAAGCTCTTCTAGATTTGTGACATCATCCCTTCCTTCTGTTGAAAGCTCAGAAGCATAACTTACTGCATCTTCTTCTCTTCTGTAATCCCTTTTTTTATCTGGTAAATATGCTAGCTGCATCAACGTAAGAAATAAGAAAGGATTTGTGAAGCATGTAATGAATCAGTGAACATCAGGAAATTATTTCTAGGAAAACTAAACTCAAAGTCAACAAAGCAAACCTCATCTTCCCCAAAAGAATGTCTTCGTCTATGACTGGACCTCTCAGGGTGGCTTGATTGCAAGGAGTTCTTTGTTGAAACCAAGATAAGTTTAGTCAATCGTTGAATTCTTCCCATCAAAGCTGCTTTGGCTTGTTCTTCCTCCTCCAACCTTGATTGTAACTTGACCTGACCAGCTTCCAGCTTTGACACAATATATGAAATATTAGACACTACAGCAATTAAACAACCCATTACAACAGAGTTCCCATAGAAATTAGCTACTGTTTTGAAGAATAAAAGTTAAACTTGCATGTGAACCACATGGCATTGGCAATATATTAATAGCATCAAAAAGACTAGGATGTAGATACCAAACAAACCACTTAAGATTGATGATGATCATGCATGGCTTGATCACATAACGCACTCACCATGTCATCTACACATTAGAAGATCCAACCTCAAAAGAACACTAGAATATGTTCACAATAAAGTACAGAAGACATCTATGTCCAAGATTATCACTCAATTAGAACTACAGGTTATATGGGAATATTGTATCTAGACTATTGCATCAAGTTGCTACTGGAATTCACACATGTTGCCCCAAAGTGTAAATGAACACCAAATAACAGATTTTTCAGCTGAAAATCCTTAGTAAATACATATTAAGCAATCACTCAATAATAGAATTTGATGCACACAAGAATTATTGCAAACCTGAAGCTTCAAATTAGCCAGATCTTCCTGGGAAGAGCCAGGCATATATGGATTCTCCATCATTCCCCGTTTTAATTGCTGGAGTTCTTGCTTTAAGCATGAAATTTCTTTTTGATACTTTTTTATGAGGGACTTCTCATCCATTATCTAAGCAAATAACAATTGAAGAGAAAAAATCAATATTAAAATGCTCATAAAACAGAAATTATGTCTCATTAAAATAACCTAAGATTCACCTTATTTTGAGAGGCCTTGACTTCCACATGCTTGCTTCTGTGTGCAAATTTCAATGTGTTGTGCGTCTCTTCACTGTTGCTAGAGGCAGGTGTCACATTGCAAATAAGCTACAAAATCAGGAGTTTGGACCATTAATGTTGTACAAAAGGAGAGCACTTTTTGAACTAAAATGACTTCACAAACTGCTTTTTTTCCCAGGGTAACCCCAGGTGAGAAAGAACTTGGAAATAAAACTGCAACAAAATCCAACCTAAATAATAACAAAGAAAGTTATCACAATCATCTCCTTCCTAAGAATTTGCTCAGCAAGTCATAACAAATCCTTCTCTCCCACACGAGAAAGACCAAAAGAAAAAACTAAAAAGATGGTAGCCACTTAGAAACACGGAGAAGCCACTCTATGCAAGAAATGAACTGAAAGCTACAATATATTGCATATGAAAAGAACATAAAGAAATGCTTCTATACATACAGAGATCCGCCCATGGCCACTAAGGGATGACTGCAATAGCCGAGTAAGTTTTGAATCTCGATAGGGTATATGAGTAGCTTTACCATCTGTTAGTTTACAAATTACCTGCAAATGCATTTCATTCTTAGTCAAAAAGTCTTTGACTTCACCTTAAAGGTTTTGGAAGAGCAATTAAGGTAATTTTCTATGTCCAGATGGGTCACCCATCAATGAGACATATAATCATAAATCAAAATCAAATATGCAACTAATTTGGAGGTGTTGCACAAAGCAAAAAGCCAATTCTTATACCAGTTAAAATTAGAATCAAATTTGAATAGTACACAATAAATTCCATGAGAAATAGAGAGAGAGAGAGAGAACACGCAAGTGAATCTCACCGTCCCAAGTGTTAGCAAGCTTTTATTTATGAATGAACCTTCTTTTCTTCGTAATCCAGTTGTTTCAGTTTTAGAACTCTCAGATCCCGCAAGATCAATTAAGTGCTACAAGATAAATCAGGCATAAAAAGAGTAGGCAGAAAACAAAATATGAACCTATATGTCAAACTACAGAGCTAGGTAAATGATTACCAATTGGGACAGTGTCACATCTTCCCCCCCAGGATTTCCTCCATGTGGACTGCTTTCAATAGTCTAATCAACAACACATTTGGAAAAAATTAAAACGAGGTAATATGAAGTCACAGTAAAAGGACCAAATTGGTCAAACAATCTTTTGATTGATACTAGGCGCAACCCACATATAGAGCTTCATGACGTTCTAGATTAGGATTAAACAACATTTATCAAACAGAAAAGAATAGACTTCACATAACCCTATAAAAATCAAGTTAGACATACGTACCAATGTAAATATGGTGTGACTACGACTACTTTGAAGATTGACATTATTTGAGCCAACATGCCTATGTTCTGAAAAACGTAAAAGAAATGACATATTAGATAATGATCAATTCACAAAAGGAAAACAGAGATTATGTACAAAAGGAGCTCTACAAAAAACTTGTTTTATGCTCACATACCATGCACTCTCAAATGGACGGGAGTAAAATGGAACAAGAAAGATTTTGTATTATAAGGACACTAAACAACTAACAGAAATATCAAACAAAGCACACTTAAATGAAACTGAAGAATAAGAAAAAAGTGTGAAAATGAATGAACTTTATTTTTTTTCTTTCATATTTCTATAAACACCTTCTCCAGATGCTATCAAGGATAGAGCATGAGCAGATGATAAAACAACTTCTTCTTTGATCCCTTCAACATAAATTCCCTGCCAATGTAATGAATCACATATCAGAAGCCATGTCTCCAAACTTTGAGAATCCAAGCTCATGTGCTAGCACAGTATAGGTGTAAGGATGAAGGCATAAGTTAATGTGACCAGCTCAAGCAGAAATAGTCTGGAATGCAAGCACAGTACTACCAATGGCAGAAAGCTCCTTATAAATGAAAAGAACAGTCAAAAGCAATATTACCCAAAGCCTGATATAAGTACATTGATAAGCAAGATGCATTCTTAAGAGGAAAAAATATATACAAGGAGAGCAATTAGGAGCTGATGATAGGAACTGATTAAGAAATTATCTTATGTTTTTGTAGTAATTATCTTATTTATACAGTACTTATCTTTTTAAGAAGTCTATGATTTCAGAAGTCTATTTTTAGTAAATTAGCATATTCCTATTCTATTTTAGTTCCTAAACACTCTTAAGTATTCAGCCAATTTAAAGGGAAATGGATGAATAAGAAGGTAGTCAAAATTTTACTAGAAAAATAGTTGGTCGAAAGTTTGTCAAAGACTAGTTTTCTAAGCAACAACCATAACGCCTAAAAAGGAAAAGAACTCCAACAAGGGAAAATAGGATTTTCATGCAAGTTGTCCTTTGACTAGACCCTACACTAAAATTCATACCAATTTGGAAGAGCCTGTCGTTATGGACAACTCTGTGGACTTGTAAAGCCGAATAGATGTGTTCATGAGAAATATCAAGCAGAGGCTAACTATGATGGAGGACTACCAACAATCCAACAAAAAGTCCCTGAACTTACAACTAGAAGACATTCTGCAAGAGCTAAAGGGGTGCAGTTAGAACAATGAAGTGGGGAGCAATAGCCGCATCTATAGAGGCTAAAAGGAGGAAACAATTGTTGAGCAAGCAAAGGGAACTATTGTTCCTAGGTATTCTAAATTAGAAGTTCCTTCATATGATGGTAACTAATGATCCGTTGATTTGGATCCATAAGTGTGAGCAATTCTTTAAAAAATCAAAGAATGCTTGAAGAAGAGAAGATGGGGGTTGTAGCGTTCCATCTTAATGGTGACGCATTGTTTTACAAGGTGAAACAAGAGGAGGCAGGTATTAATTGGGGGACATCCACGGAGCAATGCCACCAAAGGTTCAATCTTCTTATGAGCCTCAACCCTTTAGACAAATTGACCAACTTAAAGAAGATAGGAACGTTGGGGGATTATTAGACGGAGTTCTAATCTTTGTTGGCCCGAACCACAGAGCTCAGCACAAAGCAACAAATCAACCTATTCACCACTGTTCTTCTGGAAGGGCTCTAGCTAGAAATAAAATTGCAACAACCAAGCAGCTTAGGAGCTGCTATGAATCTAACCCACACCTTATGAAAAGAAGCAGAGTATTTGGGTTGCTTTAGGAAGGACTCATAGGGCAAAACCTGCTTTGAAGTAATCCAAAAATATCCACTAAAGAGAAAGTTGCAGGGAAGGAAATTTTGGGGCTACATCCATTATTAGGAGCATAAATATGCCTTTTAAAGAAGTTAACAAAGAAGAGATGGAGGAATAAAAAGAAAAGCAACTTTGCTTCAATTGTGATGAAACATGCTCCAATGGGCATAGATGCAATAAATTATATAGGGTAAAATTGGCGAAATCTAAAGAAAAGGATAAGGAAGGAGTTTTCTAGGGAGTTTCATGAAGATTTTAAGAAGACCTATCTGAGTTCAAACTTGAGGACAAACTCCTCCTCCACGAGGGGAGTAATGATATAGAAGATGCATTCTTAAGGAAGAAATATGCAAGGAGAACAATTTGGAGCTAATAACAGCAATTGATTAAGAAATTATCATACGTTTATGCAATAGTTATCTTATCTTCTATAATAATTATCTTAGTTAAATAGTAGTTATCTTCTGTAGGAAGACTATTATTTTCATAAGTCTATTTTTAGTGGGAAAATAAGTTTGCATATTTCTACTCTATTTTAGTCCTTAAACACTCTTATGTATTTAGCCACTTTAAAGGTCATTGGCTGAATAAGAAGGTAGACAAAATTTTCTTAAAAAACATAGTTGATAGAAAGCTTGTAAGAGACTAGTTTTCTAATCAGCAACCATAAGGCCTAGGAAGGGGAAGAACTCCAACAAAGGTAAAAAGGATTTTCCTATGAATCGTCCCGTAACTAGGTCCTAGACAAAAACACATGTTATACACCATCTGATACTTATAAAATTATGAATCAACAAACACAAACCTATGCAATTGATCCTAATCTCAAGTTGAAGTCCTTAACTTGGATACCATAGTCTCTAGAAAGCAAAAAAGATAGCACCTAGCAAAATTTCATGGTTTAACTATAAGCCCCATAATAAGGGATTCTAACCTCGACTCCAATAATAATGTTAATATTGAAAAATACATACCAACTATGTACACAACACAACAATTTACTATTTAAATATACCAAGAAAGTGCTATGTTATTGTTGGAAAAGACAAGGGATACTTTCCAGGCAACTGCTAATTGCAACTTATGATGTGGACATGTAGAAACATATATTTCAAAGGTTAAGGCGTTCAAACTTGATGAAGGTCTACTCCCATCTTGATGAATTTTGTGGTTTCAAGCATAGTTCTCAAAGAAACCAACATTTGAAGGCTTCCACAATCGGAGAACAAAATAGTGACCCTCATATATACATATGTATATATAGTTACCTGTGAATCCTCTCTTATTCTCAGGTTCTGCCCTGTTGGATTAAGCAAATCATTGATGACCTAAAGAGAGAAATTAAAAGATACGTAAACAACTAGTTCATAAGGAGATAATATTTACTTGTATGGAAACTTCAAGCACGTATTTTGACTAAAAACTAAATCCATTTAGCATATTTCACAAGTGGTTATCTGATTTATAACAAAATATAAGCTCAAATGGATAAACAATACTAATTGAGAACTTGGGAAAAGAATTACAAGAGATTATGCCCTGCCACCACAAGCGATGATGAACAAAGGATAAGTGGGCAATACTAACAATGCACAATCAAAGTAAATTTGTAGATAAACTAAACAATTACAACAAAAAGCTAGAAGCATTGTTACAACAAGCAGTAATGCATGTTTGCATTGAATCTTGTAAATTGGCAGCTAAATGAAGAAAGAAGTAAGAAAACAAGTACCCTAGTTTGTAGAAAAGCAAAAAAGAAAGAACATGTGTATACACAATGAATTGCTCGAAGCAAGAACTAAATCTAGCATATAAAAATTATTGTGTTTGGTTATGTCAAGCACAATTTTCCATGGAAATGGTGAAAAGCATTTCCCATAGCATTGAATTTTTCTAAATTTTCAGTTACTATATCTACTAATGAAACAATCAAAGACGCTTAGATTTAAATGAGATTAACTGACCTCATTGTATATCTCCAAATATGAAACACGAAGAAGAAATTCCCGCGCTGGTGTCTGACATGTTAATATTAGTTTTAGGGACATATTGATAGCATATTTAGTCAATTCCACGATACAAGTCTCAAATACATAATGGTAGGCAAAACAATCCTACCTCTTGTATTATTCCAAAAACATCCTTTACAGCCAATGGAATAACTCCTGGTGACTTTTGTTCTCCCTAAAATTTAAAGGCAAAACGTAAAAAATATAGGAATGATGAGTATCATTTTTGAAAAATTGAGACATATGGCAAATAATACATCAAGATTCTAGTAGAAGATGAAAATAATAACCAATCAAGTCCTTGACATAAACAAAAGGGCTTCTAGTTGTTGTCTATAAGGGATAGTTATCTACCCCATTTTCCTCTATTAATCACCATTTTAGATGTCTGGTATGAGTACAATAAAATAAATCCATGTATGATATTGTATTTGCCATCTAAATAACTAACATAATTTGTTTCTCATAGTCGCGACTTATCAATATTATCTGAGTTTATAAGTACAAACAATTAGTCACTGAAGTAGAACAAGAATGCAGGGAAAGAAATGGTTATATATTCCAATATATTGGTATTCATTTAGATACTTACATGCATTGTATGTGTCTTCCCACTACTAGTAACACCATATGCAAATACAGTGCCTGTTCCAAAAGAGAGTAGTTATCCACTGCAAATTTTTTTAGTTACTGCAAGTACAGTCCTCCAAAAAGGTGAATACAAAACAGATGTGCCCTTTATGAAATTCTATCACATGCTAAGCATCCTCTAATCTCGTAACTGGCGAATCTATTTGCTCCATTGCTGTTATACTTTGATTCATAAATATTTGAATATTAATATTCAAATGTTAACATTAATTAATATGCAGTTCCAGTATAAAATTGAATTTTATTCAATATTATAGAAAGTCTAGCCTGAGCAGAACTAGAGGAGAACAAATTTAAATGTTATACGCAAACATAGAATATGGAGACTCATATTTCATTTTAAGTAGCTCGAAGCTACAAATATAGCTTGTGAGTTTCCGTATACAAGCTATCATACTGTTTTACAATCCAATATGCGAGTCTAGACATCGGAAAGACAAAGAAAAAGTGATAACTTGTTTATATTCTCAAATAAACAAGTGGAATGATTAGTAAAATTGCCAGAGATAGTAGCAGAAGCATACATGAAAATTACTATATAAATCCAGCTGCAAGCTTCCTAGAAGAAGAAAACGAGCTCCAGACATCGTTTCTTCAGTCATGAACCAAAAACCAACTTAGGAAGAAATTACTCAAAATATACCAGATAATGTATTTCAATAAAGTAGATAACATATAACATGCTCGAAAATGTTAAATTACTATATTCAACTATCAATGAAATTTAGAATGCCAATTCATTATCACCTTGTTTAAAAATTATCAATTTAAAAGAACAAGGAGTAATTACCGTTTATCCCTTGCATAACACCACCAACAACATGCTGGGCAGCAACATCATAAACATGGCGAGTTGTTGTCGCCGGACCGAACACTCTATCTGCCAGTTAAGAATATGACAGAAAATCAACTTCATTTATTAACAAGACAAACGACAAAGAACGGTTTCGTTTCAACTGCCTATGTCCAGAAACTTGAGAATGGAGAAAAATAACATGAAAATGTGCATACAGTAAATAAAAATAAGCACTAACCAAAACCGTAAGCAATTGAAGAATTGTACTCGTTCCTTACTGTATAATCCCCATCTGCATACCATGCTATCTCGTCTCCTCTGTTGATCTCCCTAGCGCTACACGGGCAACAAAACGGTCACCAAAATATAGAATGACAGACAGGTCAGTAACTGCAAGTCAACAGCTCAATAAAAGTCAAAGGAATAAACTACCTGAGAGGACGGAACCTGACGGTGACAGTGACATTTTCCTTAGCCTTACTAGTCCCCGGCCGGTCAAAGTTGGGGCCAGTACTCGGACTTGGAACGGAGCTGACTGGAGAGCTTGAGTGCCTCGACGAAGTCGCCGAGGGAGGCGTTAAAGGTCTTACAGTGGACTTAGCGGGCAACGGCGGTGGCGGTTGGGCTGGGGACTTTCGTGATCGGAAGGGAGAAATGGAGGGGCGGTGGGACCTAGCAGAAGCAGAAGACATAGAGAAGAGTGACGGTTGAAGGTAAAGAGAGAAAGACAAAGAGTGAAAGAAGTGTGAGCTGGTGTTGAAAAAGCGCCGGCAGCTGCTGCTTGGTACTAGTAGTACTATTGTTGGATGCGGACATTTGTTTGGCTTTGGCGCCCTCCGTCCCTTTCCCTTTGTGTTTCCAAATATATTGTTTATTTTGAAAATTTGAACTTTTCTTTTAAATTTATATTAATTTAATGACATTCTATTTTGAGTTAAAATCACTCCTGCTTTGGACATATCCGTGGTTGCCGTGGTTGCCTATATATTATTATTATAAGAATAGTATTTTTATACTTAATTTTCGGGCATTATTCGAAGTTTTTATATTTAAGAAAAATGAAAATCAGTCAGAAATATCACATTCTTGCACGATTATGACAAATATCTTTTATTATAATTAAAATATAAATAATAAGATTTTGAATAACATGGAATTGATTCTTCAAATTTTGTATGCACAAACCAACAAGAGACCATCTGCCACCCATTT
>JAOQMM010000006.1:7659448-7671381 GCA_027563515.1 Erythroxylum platyclados
ACATCAAATTAATGATAATTGCCTTTGACTTTATTAATTAAAATAAAGTTTGTACAAAATGTCCTAAAGGTGATTGCTTTTAGAGCACTACTCTAACAAATAATAATAATAATAATAATAATAAGATAGTATACAGAATCGTTAAAGAAATAATTAAAATTAGAAATATTATCAAGACCCTAAAACTCTTTAGCCTTAAATATTTGTATGCCACATTTTCTCCCAACAAAATGATTCCAAAGAGATCTAGTAAAATCTCTACAAGAAGAACTAGTTGTTAAAGCAAATATACACAAGAGGGGGGTGAATTGTCTATGACTGCAAAAATTTTTAAGTTACTATCAATTCGTGTAAACGATAGGAACATGCTAAATTTCAATAGAAAATTCTGCAAATAGAAGGAGCTTGTTAAAAAATGAAAAGAGCTTGTTAACTTTTAAAAAGGGAAAGGGGCCTGTTAATGTTTAAAAATACAAGGAGTTTGTTAACATTAAAAACAAAAGGAACCTGTTAATGTTTAAAAATACAAGGAGTTTGTTAACATTAAAAACAAAAGGAGCCTGTTAAAAAACGAAAAGAGCTTGTTACCGTTAAAAACAAAAAGGAGCCTGTTAAAAAATGAAAGGACCCTGTTAACGAAAGAAACCTCTTGCAATATTAAAAGTGAAGGAGCCTATTCCAAAAGTGAAGGAGCCTTTTGTAAATTAAACACACACACTGTAATGCAAAAATTTAAATGTTAAGAGAGAGAGAGAGTGAGTGACATAGTGGATTTATACTAATTTGGCTTATAACAAAGCTTACATCTAGTCTCTAAATATTCAACCTGAGTATTTCACTATAAAATTCCAAGTAGTAAATTTTCATGAGCCTCTCCAAGTTCACAAGTATATATTTTTTAAGGTTCTTCAACCTTCTATACTTCTAGTGTTTAACTGGTGCTAAAGACTCTCCTTTCTTTTATTTCTTCGGTTTTAACCTTTTTTCTTTTGGGATTTCTTCAAACAAAGCTTCTTCATAAAGTGACTCATCCTTAACAATGGATTCCTCAATCTTTTCTTCGACCATAGGCACTTTGCTTTTTCTTATTTCTTCTCTTTTTTCTCTTTCGAGATTCTTCTTCTTCTTTCTTTTCAGCGTTAGGGGTTTCTTCTTGTTTATCAAAATTTTTAGCTTGTTTTGCAACACTTGCTTTGGTTCATGGTTGTCTTATTAATACAATCCAGTGCACTTCAGACACTTTCTTATCCTTGGAACCAGGTTAAGGAGTAGTCGAATGAGGTGCAAAAAATTTAGAAGAGAGGGTAGATAGAGTAGGAATAGGCAGAGTGGGAATGGGCAATGAGAGTGAGGGAAAATGAAACCTTACTTTTCTCACTGGCTCCCCCTCACTAGAAGATTCTTCTTCTTCTTCTTTTTCTATGGCATTTTCTTCTTCTACTTATGCTTTTTCTTCTTCATTTTCTTCACTAGAGTCAGAGACATATTGCTATTTGACTGTTGGTTCGTTGTGCTCGGAGGATGAATTAGAGTCTAATTCTAGAGATAGCATAGCCAAAATATATCTTGTTCTCTCCTCTAAAGTCTCTTAAATGGGCGTTTCTGAAACTTGGGGCTTAGAGGTAATAGAAACATGTTCAGTAGGAGTGCTTAATGATCCTACTATTGGTGACAAAGAAGAAGACTTAGAAACCAGAGTTTGTTCATGGTGGAGAGTTTCGCCATGGCTAAAAAAGGAAGCCAAGGTTCTCTTCTGTCCCTTTGATTTTGTTCATGCCATTGTAAGTAAGCTTGGTGAGGTTTAGGAGATTTGAGAGGAAGTAGAGAGTTAGGGTGTAGAGAGGAAGGAACGACGCTTCTGAGAATGACAAAGATGAGTAGAAGAAAGAAGTCTGCTTAATGTATACTAAGCGATTGTAATTATTATTTCTTATTTTTTGTTAATACATTAATTTTTTTTCTTCATCGTCTCTTGGCTAATTATTATTTTTAGAACTAATAGTTTCTTCTAATAATAAGGTTTCATTATATGACATAATTTTAGAGAATTCTTCATAGTTTTCACTATTTGATATCATTAAGACTCATATTTTAGCTAATATTTCTTGATCTAATTCCAAAATTTTGAACTTTTTTATTAATTCTACATTATTCAATAGTGTGACTATTTTTTTACATTTATAACAAGTTATATTTCTAAATTTGGAAGGGGATGAGAAGTTTTGTTTCTTGTTATGTTGATAGTTTGGTTTTGCTTAGTTCCTTTATAAGGTTTCTTTTGTTCCAAGGAGGGAATTTACTTTTATTTTTGCTATTATAAAATTTAAGACTTATTATAACTTTTAAAAGTTTTGTTATTGTCAAAAATATCAAATTATTGACAAAAAGATTCTTATTATTTTTTAATTTGAAAAATTTTATATTTTTTTTTCATATTTTAATATAATTTGGCAAAAGTGAATTTTAGATTTTTTGTTTTCATCAGAATATAAAATAGACTTTATTGCGTTTAATTTGAACTCTAACAGTTTTGTACATATATGGGGATCCCCTTAAGCAGCTTCTAGTGGATTAAAGAAATCTCTTTTTTTTAGTCATATCTTGATATTTTCAAAACTTTTAAAATAAATCTGGATAGAAAATTAAGCAAACTAACAAATGTCACGATGTGACTTATATTTATTCCTTTTTAATCACTAAGTGGGCCCGCTATCATGTGTATATTACCTAGTAATATTGGGCCCATGTGTCTAATTTAAAAACTTAAATTAGTTTTTAATTTAACTTTTGTAATAAACCCTAGTTATCTTAAATCAATTATAACTATTTCTAATTAGTAATAAGATAATTATAATTAGGTTAATGTTAATTCAAATTCCTAGCACCCAAAATTCAAAGTCCCTAAGCCCCAAGAATCAGAGCTCTTACCAGGAATTTTTTAGGCTCTCTTGTCATTTTTATTACATCAACAAACTGCAGAAGCTTAGGAGCTTGCACAGTCACTAAGAGCCTTAAAGGTAAACAATATTTCTTTGAGAAGAGTTCTTACCAGCGATGTTTAATTTATCGATCCCTCCTAATCATGGATCTTTCCAGCCTCGCCATTGCCTTCTAAGCTACTCTCAGCCCCAATCCCGACAAACACAAACCCATTGAGTAGAGCTTTAATAAGGTCTTTTCTTTATTCTTTGGAATTCTAATGTTTTACATTTTTATTTTTAATCTTTTGTTCGATTACAAGTTTCAAGTGAGAAAGTTGTACACGCCATAACATCTACTTAGATCATTCCAAACAATTATGGATAATAGATTAATTTCAAGAAATGTTATTATATTAGTGATGCTACGCTATGAGTGGCCTTTTGGAAGAGAAGAAATATGCTGTAAGTGTATCTCCAAATTCGATTTTTTAGAGTTAGGGATTTCTAATTTTTAGGGGTTAAGATTTTTGAATTTTAGGCGTTAAGGATTTGAACTAAAATTAACTTAATTGCAGCTAACTTATTACTAATTGTAATTAATTTGACTAGGTTTTATTACATAATTTAAATTTAAAATGTAATTTAAGTTTTTAAATAAAAATTATAGGCCCAAACTGCCATATGGCATACACATGATAGTGGAGCCTATTTAGAGTTAGAAAAGAATAAATATATGCCATAATAATGATGACATGGTATTTAATGGATAAAACTTAAATCTTTTTTTAATTTTTTTATCTATTTAATGTTATAAAAATGTTAAAGTTCAAATTAAACAGGTTGAAACATTAAAGTCTAACTTCTATTTTAATGAAAGGTTGGTTTGAATCTTTCCAAAAAGGTTGGTTTGAATCTTCATTTAGCAATACTCTTATTAGGAAGGTATCTTCATACCCTTTGAAATATGAAAGTTTTCTATTTCTTAGATTTGATAATAATTCAATATTCTATCTTTTAAATGAGAAGGATCACTTATGAAAAGTAATAATATTGCTAATATTTTGGAAGTTTTTATTAGTAGGACCAAATTTCCTTCAAAAGTTTGATTATACTATTAAAATGGAAGAAAGAGATACTCTTCTATCAAAACCTTTTGAAACCATATATTTATTGCGACAATGTTTCATGAATAAACACAAAGACAATAATTATAAGTACATTCATATAAGATTAATATAAGTAGTAATAAAATGTTTAACAAAAGAAGGATTAAATACTTAATATGAATAGTATTAAGAGATGGTAGATAAGGATGATAATTCTTTGCCCATGAACCTAAATTTAGTTGTTTTCAATAAGCCTAAATTAGCAACCATAAAGATGTTATTCCAACCATAATATTAGCAAAATCATTACTTTTCACAAGAGATCTTTCTCACTTAAAAGATAGAAAAGTTGAATATTATTAATCATAACATATAAAAAGCTTTTAGATTTTAAATAGCATAAAGATACCTTTCTAACAAAAGTAATGCTAAGAGAAGATTCAAACCAACCCAGTTTCATCTATGATGGCTATAGAAGAATGGTTAGCTTAAAATTCTTAGCCCCTAAAGTAAAAAAAAGTAGTGAATAAAAAAGATTCTTTTTTTAGCTGGAACCAAGACAAATGATGCTAAAATCACGGTCGACTTTACCTTCAAAAAGTAATGAAGAAGAAATGAATCTGGGCCATAATAACGAAGATGACTACCTTGGTGTAATTCTCACTGAAAAGTCATTCAGGGGCTTAAAAAAGCGTCAACCTATATAATGGATACAATAATATACATTATTGTATATATTTTTGAAGTTTTTTATCGGAAAAATTTCTTACAAAGCCGAAGCTAATTTCATTAAAATACTCGCTCTTAAATATTTAGAAAAAGATGATGATGATCTCACCTATTATTTTAGTAGGTTTGAACCTACAAGTGTTACTGGCTGAATAGGTATGATGTTTTAAATTAATTTTAATTAAAAAATTATCTCATAAAATAAAGAATGTTCTAGTTGTACTTATTCTCCTAAAATAATTTTTCATAGTAATCTCTAATTGTTTCATAGCAGCCATCTTCAGATACTGAACTGAAGAATCTCAATTGATCTCAAAAATTTAAGGCTTTCCTTTTCTCGTGTTCAAAAAGAGTTAAATGTTTAAATGCAAACTAAGATTCTAACGATTTTCCAGAAACAGAAGTTCTTACTACATTATGTGAATCCAATTAGACCCACAGTTATAATATGCCCAAGTATATACAATGCATAAGATCATGTTCCTAATTTTACAAATTCCCACCCCAAATGCCAAATACGCATCGCATCCCTCTACACCTAATTCCTAGTTTCTAAATAATTGTCTACGCTCAGGCACACTCATCGACTTTCAGTCTCGTGTTGCCCTACTAAGACCATGTGATCTATTGAAGCTGCGTCCCTAAAACGATTTCGGCAGGTACATAAACATATCCTGAAGGGGAGACACCTGAGCACTCCCCTGGAACTGTGACGCGAAAGCATTGTCCATACCGGCATCCATATAATTATACGGATATTCGATGGGGTTTACAACGGACCNNNNCCCCCAGTCCTTCCACTTGGGTTCGCTCTGCACCTCGCACGTGAACTCCGGTGACACCACGTGCTCCGAGCAGCTGGAATCAGTGTGCAGCTTCGGCACCGAATCAGACGTGTCGAAGTACATATAATCCTTCGGCAGCTCTGTCGCGGCTGCAGCAGCTGACGACGAAGGAAGTGGAGCCGGCGGCGGCCGCATAATCTCAGGCTTCCTATCCTCGACCCAGTCCACAGACTCCGCCCTCCAACCACCAACTTTGACGGCTTCTTGCTTCTCAATCACCCCTTTCTTATTATATATGCGGCAGAGCACCCAATCATCAAGCTGCAGGCAAGCAAGCAAGAAACTTAGGAACGTCGACTTGGACAAACGTGTACACTACTTATGACCCTTCACCGCACACCACTACAATTAATTTAAGTGATAAAGAAGAATGTTACCCTGCTAAAAGAATAATAGTTGTCCACTTCTGATCAACATTATTTCTTAACAACCTGTTAATTACACTTCCCCCTACCAAAAAAATAATAATTGTTCCTTTCTGATCAACATTATTTCTAAACAACCTGTTAATTAAATCACCACGAATCTCTCTGTCTCAATTTCAACCGTTATTTCACCAGACTTGAGATTAAAGTACATACCCTTAGACTATTTTTCTTGCGGATGGAGCGATCAACATCAGCAAGACGATACTCGTGCATAATCCAGTTAGTTTTCTCCCCCTTAGGAGCCTTGCCTGCGTAAAACACTAAAGCTTTCTTAATTCCGAGCGGCTTCGGTTGACCAATCGGTTTATCAGCCCCGGTAGCCTTCCAATACCCGGTTCCTGCAGCCCTGTTCGGCCTCGAACCGTTTGGGTACTTCCTGTCTCGTGGTGAAAAGAAGTACCACTCTTTCTCCCCGTACAAAGCCATACCTATTTTATTAAATCACAAATCAATCAGAAAACAAACCAAGTGGCTATAATTTGAAGGTGAAAAGCGAGCTTAACTAACCTGGGAGATCCCACGGGTCATACTGGTAGAGGTCGATTTCTGCAATAATCGGGACAGCAATCGGCTGAGAGGCGCATTTACGGCAGAGGTAGTGTTTCACCAACTCTTCGTCGGTTGGATGGAACCTGAAGCCCGGGGGTAAATCTAAGGCCGTCGACATTTTCACCATTCTCACCCTTTCAAGAAAATACTTATCTTTGGCGACGGCGCTTGAAACTTAAAATATAAGGCAGAGGGAGGAATTTATAGAGAAATAGGAGGGACACGTGGCGAGGAGGACTTCTAGAATACACGTGGGAGATAACGTTCCTAAAATTTTATGAGTAGAGGGAGGGACACGTGTGAGGCACTCAAGGGAGGTAGCGTGCGTGGCAATAGCCCACAACTTAAAGAGTATTTTGTCATTGCTTACGCCACTTAATTTGGACTGTTGTGACAAGGCAGAGCAAGCTCTTGGAAGGTGAGAGTCGGTTCCAGAAAAAATGAAAAAAAAAAAAAAAAGAGAAAAGGACGAGTGATTTCTTTTTTTTTTGGGAGCCGACAGTTAAAACGGTGATGAGATGGACACGTCAGAGAGGGAAGAGCCACGTGCGGCGGTCAGTGTGTCAGCATGTGTGATTTGGCAACGAAAGGAAGAGTAGGGGTAGGAGTGGGAGTACGAGACTAGGAGTAGGAGGAGGCAGTCAGTCACTGCATCTACATATTTATATAAAATTTTAACCTGGATGGAGTCTTACTGTGGATCTGATATTTAGGATTTTAACTTTTCCATCAAAATTAAAAACATTCTAACCGCTTCTTGCGTCTTTCCGACTTCCAAGTTGGCTCACAATATATAATTTATATATCTTTTACGTTAAAATATTATTTAAGTTCTTATGATTTTCTCCATTACAAACCCCAAAAGATCTATAAAACCAAATGTAACAATTATACAAAACACTTGCTAGATCAATAGAGTTTCAGCTCACTACATTAAACCTTTTATTAGGTCTCTTTAGATTTTTTTATCACAAACCAAATAATTTTCTTAATTTTGTCATAAAATATTTAAATGAAAATTTTCCAACATTTTTTTCTATTCTAATAAAAATTACAATCATTTATTGAATGATAAGAGATTTTATAATGCATCATGGAGGTTGTAGAAACATCATAGATATATTGGTTAATTATAAAAAAATTTCAAAAGTTTACTCAATTTTATAATACTATTCTCTACTTTTTTAATTTTAAATTTATTATAAAAATATTAAAATATTAAGTTTTTCGTTAACATTGCTGATGTGATTAAATAAGTCAAATTTTTTGACATATCACGTGTCTAACATTTGTCTCTTTTTTAATCTTAAACCTAATTTCCAAATTTCTTTTACTATAATATGACCTGCTTTCTGGTGTTAACTTTGCATCAGTTGGTTCAGGGTTCGATGATGATACAAAATTTCATGCTCAATATTCTTTCTCCTTCAAAGCAACTTTATCATTTTAGACATTACATAAAAAGAATAAAAAAATTGTTGAAAAAGACAAGGCTAAGGCAATACTTAGTGATTCTTTGGTGATCTCAATGCAAGAGCTAATGAAATATCTTCTGAGAAGGTGTTATTTAATGATACTGAGTACTAGTATAAATTGCTCAATGGAATGGAACACATGGACAAAGTAAAATCAACCCACCAAACTTCTTGTTTCTCTTATGTTCCATGAATGTTTTTTCATTGAATTCTAAAAAATATTTTGCAAGAAGTACATGAATGGGATGTCACTATAAGATTATTGGAAGTCTTCCTTTTGTAGATTGCCTTCCTATTCGAATAAGCTTGTAGTTCTCGAATATAGTTGATTAGGAATGTATAGATGAATAGATTTTATAAGGTTGTGAATATTTTGATTTGATCATTTAAACACCCACCCTAGTATTCCTTTCCTTCCATAAAACATAGGTTCCAAAACTTACCAACAATTTGAAGACAATGGAGTCTTCATGATGGGTGAGCTTTACTTGCACTACCCATTCTATAAATGGCTTGCAAGTGGATGGCAAGAAGTTAAGTTTACAAAACATCAAAGGTTTACACCAAAATTCCATTGCATAATCACATGGATGGACAACATGATAAATGATTTCCAAAACTTGATTGTAGAAGAGGCAGAGTATGTTAGGACAATTCCTTTTAATCTTATCTTTGGTTGCTAGTCTATTCCAGATTGCTAACCAATAGACTAGCAACCAAAGTATAAAGGATGTTTTAAGGGATGTCTTAGGAAACCAGAGCAATTTCCAGCATGATACCATTAACTTTCTCCTTTTGAATAGATCAAGGCAAGACTTGTTGGTAAACATTCTAGATCTGTGGTGAACCCATTTAGGTTTGTTATCCTCATTGGAGTGAAGCCATTCAGGTTTGTTATCCTCATTAGAGTGTGATTTATAATAGGGGAAAGAACCTTGATTCTACGAGTCCATTCTCATTCCAATATCACTTTATTTACTTTTGCACTAGGAGGAATAATTAGCTTTAGGTGATCTAGATGTGTGATGCTATCTAACGGACCCAAATCATTCCAAAAGTCATACCAAAACTAAGTTTTCGATCCATTCCCTACCTTGATTTTAATAGCAAAATTCATATCCTTTCTCAGCTTCAGAATTTAATTAACTGACTAATAAAAGGATTGGTTTACCTTGATGATCCTGAAGTTCTGTTCTTTTATTATGTAAGTATGAAACCATTTGACCTATATTGGTTGAGCATCAGTGAAAAATTTCCAAATTCTTTTAGTCAACAGCAGTTCTTTAGTATCCCTTATCGAGCACAATCACAAACCTCCCTTAGCAATTGAAGCACAAACATCAGACCATCTAACCTTTGCACCTTGATGTTTTTCAACCATCCCTATCCATAAGAAGTTCTTTAACTTTTTTTCTATGTCTTTGAAAAGATTTTGAGGAAAAAACAAGTGCGAGCTCCAATGGATTGAAGTTATTCAAGACTGATAAAATTAGTTGTAACCTACTGGCGTAGGAGAGGAAACGGTTGTTCTAGTGGTTGATCCTTTTCTGACTACATCAAAAAGAGGCTAACATTCAGAGTATGAAATCTTTTGTCTGAGACCGAGATGCCCAAGTACCTAAATGGCATATTATGGAGAGGTATTTGAGTAGCAACACATAATGCATTTGCTGAAATATATAAGGCTTCTGTAGATTCACAATAAGTTATGATAATATACCAAAAGAATGTAGGGAGTTCATGAGTGAAGTAATAGAACTAGAGTCAGCTCCCTGAATAATAACAAATCATCCATAAATATTAAGTTGAACAACTTCATTTTATCACAATGATAGTGATACTTGAAACTACTATCTTGTTTTATTCTACTTGAGATCAACCTCAACAATACCTCTATACATAAAGAAAATAAAAATGGCGAGATAGGATCTCCTTGACATAGCCCCTTAGAGCCTCAAAATACCTACTTGGGTTCACCATTCACCAGCATTGATAATGATGTAGTACAAACATATCTCTGAATCCAAGTTATGAATTGGTCAAGAAAGCCAAAAGTTGCTAGTGAGTCCAAGATAAATTTTTAGTTTACTGAGTTAAAGGCATGTTTAAATCAATCTTTAAGGTGCAACTCTTTTTTTGTTTCTTGCTATTATACCCCTTAAGTAATTCTTGAACCAAGATTAGATTGTCTCCAATATTCTTACCCTTCACAAAAGCTCATTGGCTCATACGGATTATGCATTCTAAAAGAGGCTTAAGCCTGTTCGCTATCAATTTTGTAAACTAAATTACAATAAGATATAGGCATGTAGTCATTCAAATGCTCAGGATTGCACTTTTTAGGAATGAGATTCACAAGGGTCTTGTTTAGCTTCCTGAGCATGTAACCTAAAGAAAAAAAATTTAGGACTGCACTGGAAATTAAGTTACTTATCAAGTTCTAATTTTGTTGGAAGAAGAAGGCATTAAAACCTTCTAGTCTATGGGCCTTTTATAGTTTTAGATATACAAGTGCTTGTTTGACATCCTGTTCACTGAAAGGTTTCAATAGAGATTCATTTTGCGTATTGGAAATGGAGTTGTGGAAAACTCCATTGAGTTCCTACAAGATGGAAGCATTCTAGGTGGGAGGTCCTAATAACTCCTTAAAGTAGGTTAACACCATAGATTTGATATCATATTGTTTGTCAACAATGGAGCCTTTATAAATCCTTAAAGAATGGATTTTGATGACATACCTCCTGTAGAGAATAGAATTATGGAAACATCTTGTGGTATTATCATCATTCATTAACCAATTTATTCTTGCTCTTTGCTTAAGTAAGAAATGGTGATTATCAAGAGTCGTCATGCACTTACCCATAGATTGCTTCTCATTGACTTTAAGAGATGTTTCATAATTGGCCTCCAAATTATACTTGGTTACATTAAAAAAATTATACTACGTCATGATTATTGTCTTTAAGGTATTAAGTACTTCTGACATAAATTTGAGATAACTATATAAACTTTGTTTGCTTTACAGTTATACCGATATAAAAATCCAAACTCTACCATCTTGTTTTTTGAGTGCTTTTCATTGCTTGAACATTAATGTTCTAGGGAATGATAGCAAAAATATCCTATCTAGTCTAAAACATAAGTGCAAACTTTTTCCAATCTAATACATCCCTTTAACTTAAAAAGAAACATAAATCTTGGATTTAAAATAAAAATAAATAAAATTGATAATAAAAATCAAGTTTTTATTGACTAGGAATATATTTTACAAAGTTTTAACCCTTTCAATCGCAAATCATCCACTAATTATATGTAATGTAATTCACATACATTATAACAAGTACGTAAAGCTAAAATGTGTAGTTTAGTGTTTTGTGAAAAATAAATAGAAGAAAAGGAAAATTATCACAAGTACAATGCCAAAGGTTTTATACTTGTTAAAATGTAATAGAAAAGTGATCATCATTTTGCCTAATGTTTTGGATTATGACTTGTTATTTGCCTAATATTCAAAATAAACAACTAAAAGATAAGCTCAACCAAGTAAGGGTCGACAATTGACGGCATAAAAATCCACCAAATTGGACTGATTCGAAAACCTAATGGAAAGACGGACCTCCAGTCCACTCTTTCAAACCTAATGGAGAACCTGTTTACATCAGCCATCATCGTGGACATTTTATCTGGGATACAGATCCCTCCATGTGCGAACCTAATTGTGAAGCCTGTCTAGATCCAGATCCAGACAGTGAAGATGACGATGATGATCGCTATAGCCGACGACGAAGAAGAAAGCCTAAACGACAGATCTACCGTTGTCGTCCTTCTTCGACTATACCAGATCCGGACCATGCCGATGATCCAGATTCAGATGGTAAAC
>JAOQMM010000006.1:7728871-7741057 GCA_027563515.1 Erythroxylum platyclados
AGTTTCCTCTCCTGATCATATTTGATGAAGGGTAAATTAATTAAGGAAGAATCACATTTGTTTTCACTTTATTTTTTCGTGATTTACTTTTGCTTTTAAATTTCACTGGAAAATTGTTTAGTTTAGTTTTTTATTTTTGAAAAATATTAAAAAATTATCATTCTAAGAAATTGGGGGATTTGTCAAATATAATACAATATTTACTAATAATTATTACATAAAATTATTTACTTAATTAATTAATTTTTAAATTTAATTTATTATTTAATTATTTTAAAATATAACTATATTTATATTAACAATCATATAAGTTTTTATTTAAAAATAAAAATAAAAATAAAAATAAAAATAGAAAATTAAATAAAAAATAAAAGTGAAATTAAACGGGTTTTTTTTTCAATTACTCGTGCTTGATTATGTGTTGTTACTTTTTTTTTAAAGTATATATACAAGAGGCTTTTAAATTAGGTTTTGACATTAGCCCATTTATTGAATAAATAAGTATAAGGGAAAGTAGGTAAAAAGTAAAAGAAACTTAATTATAAAGTAAAAGAGAAATGTCATAAGTTTGATATACTGTGCCTTGATTTTAAAAACTGAAAATTATTTTTCAGTTATAATAAAGTATCATATCTTTTAAATAATGAATAACTTCTTAAAATAGTAGTGAAATTTTGATTTAATCCCCGCTTCAAGTTTGTTTCTACCAATTTATGTTTTGGTGATCTTAAGCTGAAATTTTCTTATATTACTCAAATCAATTCTCTAATAGTAAGAGTATAAGAGATTTCTTCCATCCCTCCCAAACAATAATTTTTTAATATTACATCTATTTACACTCCATTTTATTCCATTCCATTCTATTTCATTAAAAACTTTACGTCCAATCAAACATAGCCTAAGTGATTTTTCTACGAGCAACTTGTACATATTTTATACAAAGCATGCAAGCATTTTTCCCCTCCACTAATGCCTGTTCTTTACTTTAGTTTGTTTATTTACATATATTCTTATTCATTCTACTGTTCTATGTTCTTAGTGTTCGGATTTTCTTCCCCCCAAAATCTTTCCAGTAAAAATGAATGTTTTCTAAGCTGGAATTTCACATTTCAAACTCCAACAATTTGATTTATGCTTTGGTCTCACGTAGAATTTTTTTTATAGTACTCAAATCAATTCTCTTAAAGTGAGAGTAGACAATATTAAACAAGGCAAAATGCTATATACAATATTACCTAAGGACCAAATAAAAGACGTTAAACTAGCCATTCTAACTAACACAACTAAACATGAGCATTAATTCATTGAATTGATATGTAGTATAGTTATTGTTGACCTCATAATTTTTAAATAAAAACTATCAACAGAGAAGGTACCTTGGTGCAGTAAACTAGATGGAAAAGGTGGAAAAGGTTACATAATTTGACATATTGATAGTGAATTATAAACCTAAAAAAAAAACTCTATTAGTAATGGATTCTCAAAATTTAATGATAATAATCTGATTCCACGATCTCTTTAATTAAGTAACTGGAAGGAACTAAAAGAAAATTTAGAAAATGATATTAAATAGGTAGTATCAAGAATTGTAAGTTTGTTAATTTACCTCATATTTCTGTATACTGATCAGCAGTAGAGCGCTAAAGCCCGTCAGTATAACTCCAGCCCATAATGGGATGTGAAACAATATATTCAGAGCGAACACTGTTCAAATCACTGTCTCCAAGTACAAACAATTGGGAGTTATTTGGTAAGACAAACAAAAAGTTGCCAGATTACGATAATGCATAGAAATTAAATCTTTATATCTTTTTTGTTTTTTCCCTACTCGGAGCTCAAGGTAAATATCTTGAATAAATTGGATTTGATTATCAGTAAATATTTGTTTATTTCACAAACTTCAAAACAAGTTAAAGGTCTATAATAGAAAGGAAAAGAGAATGTCTTCCGTTATATCAGCACCGAACAACTATCTCTGCCAACACCCACAGGCAAATATTTACGCATCTTGGGTACTCAACCTTGCACAATTGTGCCAACTGTTTTCTTGGGAGTTCAACATCAAAGTAGCTAATTTAGGAAGAACAAGCATATATTTAAGATTATCAAGCTATGCGAACATTTACCAAGTCTAAGCAATGCTTGAACTTCTCCGTAACTGTTAACATATCTGTTAGATTCTCAACTGTGGCTATCTTTTTGTATGAAAAACACCTTATCCTCAATGATATTTATCCTAACATCAATATTCTTTAATCTCTTGTGATAGCAATAAGTTTTAGTTGGGCTCAGTGCATTCTGACTATCATAATAAATAATAGAGTCCTGCTCTTCCATACCCAAACTACCAATAAGACCATGCAAACATATTCCTTACCCTTTCATCAAATTACATAAATTTAGCTTATGTTGTAGATAACACAACTATCGACTGAAGTGTTGCTTTCCAAATGTTATGATCATACTTTGTTTATCAAAAATTATGATCATACTTTGTTTATCTGAAAAACAATTCAAGGGTACACTCTTTTGCTTCTATATGTTGGTGACATGATAATAACTGGCGATGACACTTAAGGGATCACTACTTTTAAATCTTGTCTTCATAAAAAATTTGAAATAAAAGATTTAGGTCTACTGAGCTATTTTTTAGGCCTTCAAATTAATATCCTATGATGATTCAAGCTACTATCTTAGGGCAAGTATGCTACTAATCTTATCTTTCATGCCGATCTTACTGACACTAAGATTGCTAGCACTCCACTTGACTTTAATGATCATATGTCTGCCAATGATGGAATTCCTCTGAGTGATAGTAAACTTTATCAAAAGCTTGTCGGTAGTCTTACATACCTTACTATTACACGTCCAAATATCGCTCATGCAGTTCACATTATTAGTCAGTTTATGTCTATACCTTGTACCACTAACTTTTCTATTGTTCTTCATATACTCTGATACATTCAAGGGACTTTGTTTCATGGACTTCACTTTAGTCATTCATCTTCATTGGATTTACGTGCATACTCATATGCCAACTAGGTTGGAGACCCAATTGATTGTCGATCTATCACTGGTTATTGTTTCTTTCTTGGCATATTGATCATTTCTTAG
This sequence comes from Erythroxylum platyclados, assembly GCA_027563515.1. Lineage (NCBI taxonomy): Eukaryota > Viridiplantae > Streptophyta > Magnoliopsida > Malpighiales > Erythroxylaceae > Erythroxylum > Erythroxylum platyclados. The sequence goes on from JAOQMM010000006.1 coordinate 7,731,986, forward strand.
TGTAGTAAGTAAACAATTGTCTCTAGCTAAAGTGCTGGATCAGAATATCAAGCCCTAGTTGACACTACCTCTGAACTTTTATGGTTACCATGGTTACTTCAAGACATCGATGTCACCTTTTTTTAGCAATTCCTCTCTTTTATGACAATCATAGTTCCATGTAGATTGTTCACAATGATGTCTTTCATGAATGAACTAAACACATCAAGATCAATTGTCATCTTATGTGTCATCTTGTGCTTCACAAAACTATGTAACTTGTCCCAATCTCATCCCAAGCACAAATTGCTGATCTTTTTACCAAATCACATCCACCTCAACATTTTCAAGATCTTCTCTCTAAACTCAAGTTATCATTTTCACTACCACCTTGAGTTTAAGGGGGGATATTAATGTATATTAATGTAAAATTTGTTTAGTCATCTATCAATTGTAATTAGCCTTCATTTTCTCCTAAAATCCTAGACCCTGTGCCTTACTGAGATTTATACTGGGTTTTGTAGTAGTTGTTTTTCCCTCCTAAAATCATGTACATTAATGAAGTGTATTATTTAGTTGATTTGTTTCTTTAGTTAGAGTCACCTAGGGTGTATAAATACAATAGATAGATGTACTTAACATTAGAGACACACAGAAATACAGGGAACATTTCTATAATACTTCTTCATTCTCTTTTTCTACAGAGATAATGAGCCTCTTAACTCTATTGCTCTAAAAACATCATAAACACATGTATTTTCACTTATATCGAAATCTATTGTAATGCATCTTGGGTGGTCATTCAACTTCATGATCGCACCAAGAGAGTGCTAAAAGTCGTCAACTTAAAATAGGCTAATCAAATTGTAAAATACAAAACATTTAAAGTAAATAAAATAATTTGTTACTTACGTTCCAATTCCAATATCTTATTAAACATCTTAAGAACCATACAATCCATATATGTATAGAACTCACCAACGTAGAGAAGAATCAAAACCACGACCATCTTCAGTAAATTGGCAACACAGAATTTTTCGATATAATAAACTAAGTATGATTTCATCCCATAAAATGAACTGCACACAGTCAGTCATGGCAACATGGAAACTAGAACGAGGAATTTGGGTCCTAGCAATTTTAGAGATAGACAAGATGAACTATTTCCTAGGAAGCAACATATAGTACTTAAAAATTCTAAATTAGGGAAATAGATCTTGATATACTTGCAAGAAAAATCCAGAGGAGAGTTAAATAATTGGATATGACTCTAGTAAAACTGAAAAAAGAACTAATTACATTATCCATCAAGCCAACAACTATAGTGATCAAGTCCAAGTGATAATTTTAAAGAAATTAAAATGGGAGAAACCTTGTCTTTTAACAAATTGATTCAATATATAACCATTATGGTTTATTACAAAAGACAAAGACATAAAAGAAAGAACTGATTGTGCTAGGGACGCATCCAAATGTCTTTTCAACAAAATGTGATTTAAGTTCATGATATTGTTGGAAATTTATCAACAACAACAACAACAACACTCAGTATGAATCTCGCTGCTATGCGGGGTCTGGGAAGACCCAGTAGTATGCAGCCTTATCCCTAACTAGTAGAGAGATTGTTTCCAAATGACCCACATGGAAAGAGAGAAAGCGAGAGAGAGAGAGAGAGGGGTAGAAGTAGAAAGAGAGAGAGAGAGAGAGCAATAGAGCTAGAGAGAGAGAGAGAGTAAAAGTAACTAAAAATAAATAAAATATAAAATATAAAATATTATATTATATTATATAATAATAATAAGACTAGTATTAGTCATAATAATAATAATGAGAATATTATTAGTATTACTGTTGTTGTTGTTGTTGTTGTTGTTGTTGTTATATTATCATTTTTATTATTTTTTTATTTTTATAAGTAGAGTAATCTTATGTCAGAAAGAGACATAACGATGAAGTGAGTTATACAAAAAGATAAGATTCATAACACATTGCTTTAAGATTTTAGGATGAAATATAATGTTCTTATTATATATGAGTTCATTTGGATCTCGTCTAATTTTTTCTCAAGTTTACAACATGGCACTACTCTTAAGTGGGTATGTGTGAGAACAAAGAAAATAGGTAGATAGGCAAGAGTATTTACTCATCAAGACAATGAAAGTAACAATCAAACCGAATTCATGTTGTATTCTGAAGATTTCATGCCAATAACTACTAAAACATGTCAATTTAATTGAAGTTAAAAGTAATAGTCAAACTGAATTCATGTTGTATTCTAAAGATGTCGCGCCAATAACTACTAAAACATTTCAATTTCATTTAAGAGTTATGATTAAAAGGAGAGATAAGAAGCGTACTTGCTTATATTGGACTATCATATGAGAAATACAAAATTAGAACCAGTTTTGTGCTGAATTGCCAAATTGTTCTTTATTTTAGAGTTTAATCAACAAAACAAATAATTTTTTTTGAAAAGAAATGTAATTGAATATTCATATCTGCTTAAAGTCCATGAGTCCTTGATCCATATAGCATCATAATGCCTCCATAATATTTCACTAACTAATCTATTGGCTCTAAGAAACCAAGATGCAGTCCTTTGATAATAGGCCAAGTCATGAAAAAAAAGAGAGGTAAAGCAGTTTGTGATTAAAAAAAGATTTAATTATAATTTTCAATTCAATTATATACACTTGTCGCATCATGAGGGCAATGCGTTTGTAGTGCATGCGCCATATGTTTCAGGCCAAATGTGTGGTGTGGTGCATGCAACTAACATAAAATTGATGTAAATGTATTGTAGGATAAAGAAAATCTTTAAATCTTTAGAATTTATAAAATGATTCTTAAAATTATTTTGGATAATTTTTAGGGTCTTGTGGATGTATAAATTTGAATTTTTTAAATGTATTTCATTAGTAATAACTAAGGTTTAACTTTAGAAAAACTTAAAAAAAGTTTTTAAAATTATATTTGAGTATATTTTCATTCAATTAATTTGAAATAAAGAAGATAATTATTATTTTATTATCTCATATGATACAGTGATGAATGGGTTCACTAAGAATATCCAAAGGGATGCCTTAGTATATGTTATTTGTTGATGACATTGTGTTAGTGGATAAGACAAAAGAAGGCGTTAATGTCAAGCTAGAGGAGGAATACACTATATTGGAAGGGCTTTAAATTGAGCAAGACTAAGACTGAGTAGAGTTTAACTTTTCGAGCTAAATGGTGGTATCCGATGTGGAGATAACGTTTGGTTTAGAAGTAGAAATATGATGTGGAGTTTGTTTTAAAGACGATGGACATTAATATGATCACAATCAAAGAAAAACATCTATTCATACACTTATGAATATAGAAGCAAGAAAAAAAAAACTATGTAGCTTGAAAAAGGTCGAATAGAATATGTTAGTTGACTATCAAGAGGTCCATTCCTAATCATCTACTTAGTGGATTACCAGAAACAAACATATCAAAAAATTTTCTCATCAGTGTTTTATAAAGTTACTTTTTTCTAATGATAAAATTAGAAATATGCTAAAAGCAGTGTATTCTATAAGATATACAGGGGTTAGGAGAAGGACATAATATATCATCAAGATAGTTTACTTATAAAGTAAACTAAAAGCCTTAAACTTTTTATTCTTGATGTTTGCATTATTCAACAAGCTTTTAATACATTATCTTTAGAGTTTTTTTTTTAATTCTTATTACCACCTACAAATCATATCTTGAGGATTAATACATTGATTTTTGAGTATTTCTTGTACAATTGAAGATGAAAATCTAAAGAAAACCATACAAGCAACATTGATGGCCATAAAACTAAAATCAAAAGCCAAATCTAGAAAAGCTTAAGGTAAGGCTCTTAAAAATCCTCTACTTAAAGAATAAGGCCATAATAGTATTGTGAGAGGTCTTATAGATACCACAAAAAGTATTAAGTGTTTATTTCATAAAAGGAAAGGTCACAAAAAGTAAGATTTCGTGATGTATAAACCTTGGAAGGAAAAACAAAAGCTATTAAGGATTCATATCAAAGAGATAACCAACTAAAGATGAGTTTTAACTAATAGTTGGTAATAACTAAGACGTTTATGCAAATTTTGTTGGCATTATCTATTCAAACCTTAATTTTATTTCAAAATTATTTTGTATAACATGTTTTATATACCTTATTTCCAATGGAACTTCATCTTTGTATCATTTTTCGATAAAAAAGGCTATAGTTTTATAATTGAAACTTTAGTTTAAAGTTATCTTTTGATGCAAAATATGTTGGCAAAAATTTCGCATCTATGATATATATGGAATGTATTTAACTTCTAATGAAACATATGCTTCTTTGTATATTACTGAAAAGGTTATTAGTAAAAGACCTTTAATAAAGCAAAAATAATTCATATTGTAGCATAAAATACTAGTTCAAATTTCTAAAGAAATAGTTAAAAGATTGATAAAAGAAAACATTCTTCAAACTCTTGATTTTGATGATCTAGAGATATATGTTGGTTGTTATAGAGGCAAGTTGACCAAAATAAAGAAAAAGAGGTCAACTTGCAACTATATCTTTAGAGATTATTTAAACTGATATTTTTGGTCCTTATTTACTTATTATCTATAATTCTAGATATTTTATGGCTTTTATTTATAGTTATTCTTGATATAAACATGCATTCTTAATTAAAGAAAAGTTTGAAGTTCTTGTGTTTAAGATCTTTAAGACTAAATTCTAGAATTAGTTTGGAAAATCAATCAAAATTGATAGGTCTAATTATAGAGGTTAGTATTATGGAAAACACAAGATTTTTTAATAAGGAAAATGTTTTTTTTTCTAAATACTTTGGAAGTTCTGGAATGTTAGCCCAATTGACTATGGGAGGCAGTCCTGAATAGAATGGAATTCTCAATAGAATGGAGTTCTCAAAACAAATTTTGAGCTATAGAAAGAATGTAAACCAAGTCTCACTAATCTTTGTGTCTAGGGTTGCCCCACTGATGTACATTTATATAATCCTTATGAAAATGAACTACATTGTTGTTTTACTCATTTCTATTTTTAAGATATCCAGACAATTCTAAAGATTACATATTTTATTGTAAAGAAGAATGATCTAGAATTATGGAATTTCAAACATCAATTTTTTTAATATGATATCTTTAATGAAGTTGGCTTTTCTTATATTTCAAATGAAGAAAGAGTTAATACTACTATCATTTCATATCCTTTACCTATTTAGTTAGGGATAGTGGATTCTAGACTTAGTTTTATTCCACCATAGGATCAAGAACCAATATAGACAAAAATGTTGTTTATGTGGCATAAGATCAAGTTGAATAAGTTTAGTTAAGAAGATCCACTAAGATAAAGAGAACTGCAATATCATCTGATTATATAGAGAATTACCATAATATTGGACATCTTATTGATCTAATTAATTTTTTAAATGTTTTTATTGTCTTTATGTATATTTATAGTAAGATGTAATAAGGGATGAAATATAGATCATAATGGATAATAAAGTATGGGAACTTGTTGATTTACCTTATAATTATAAACTTATTAGATGTAAATAGGTTTATAAGACCTAAAAGGATTCCTAAGATAAAGTGGGCATTTTAAAGTGAGGTTAGTTGCCAAAGGTTTCACTCAAAGAGAAGGGATAAACTTTAATATCAATTTCTTCCCTGTATCTTCTAAAGATGCATTCAAAATGATTATAATAGTAATAACATATTAGGATATGGATCTACATCACATGGATGTTAAAATTCCCTTCCTAAATGGAGACCTTTATGAAGAGTTCCATATGGTAGAGGATGAAGGATTTCAAATTGATGACAAGATTCATAGTAGTTACAAATTAAGGAAATCATTAAATGGATTGACATAAACCTCCTATCAGAGGTACCTAAAATTTGATAAGGTAATCACCTTATTTAAATAAAGTTCAAAGATGCTAACGAGCAAGATCATTCTTTTACTTCTATATGTTGATGATATCTTACTTGAACTAAATGAGTTGCCTATATTATATAAGGTTAAACATTTGTTACTTAAGCATTGTGATATGAAGGATCTTAGTAAAGTTTCTTTCATCTTGTATCTAGATTCACCATGATAGATCTTTAAACTTGATAGGTCTTTCTCAAAGAGCATACATTGAGCGTTTATTACAAACGTTTAATATAAAATATTAATCCTTATGCAAAACTAATCTCCCATAGAGAGAGACTATTCTATAAATGAAACGGAAAGAGAGATTATAAAGAATGTGCTTATTTTAATGTAATATTGCATTCGATGTTAGACTATCTATTGAGTATTTATCTAACCTAGGCATAGACCACTAAAATGCAATTAGAGGAGTTTTGAGATATTTTTAAGGAAAATGAAACTATGCTGATATATATAAAGGTAAAAAGTTAAATCTGATTAGAAACACAAATTCTAATTTAACTAGGTTTCTAGATGACATAAAGTCCACCTTATATCATATTTTTATGCTAATAGATCGGAACATTTCATGAAAAATTGTCAAGTAGTCACTTATAACTTTTTTTCTAAGTATACAAAGTTTGTAGCATACTATAAGACTGCTTCACAGGTAATTTAGTTTAGAAATTTGATTTTAAGATATTTCAAATTCTATTAGAGTTGCAAATATTTACCATACAATCAACTCATCTCAAAATGTTAATCTCTGATATATTTAATCTTAATTGTTCATCATATATATATCTTAATCACGGATAAATTTAAAATGATATTCAATATTTGTATAGACTCATTGATCCACATCTATACCTATTAGCCCAATCAAAACTAGCCATATGGCCTCGCCTTATAATACCAAAGTAGTACACTACATTGCTTAAGAGAAAGATGAGTTCCTTGTTTATGTTTTGACTCTAAATAGTAACATTTTAGTTCCTATTGAAGGTTTATTTTATTTATTATTTGAAAATCTAGAAACTGAGAAGTTGTGGAGCTTTCCTTCCTTTTAATCTTAACCATCCATGTTTTCATATAAAAACTCCTCTTTCACTTTTGGAAATAAAACATTCATTATTATTAAAAGAGCTTCTTTTTAAAAATTTTATTCATCATTCTTTTTATATGTTTACAAATCCTAAACCTTGATAATAAGTTCTAGATCAGTTTGGGTTGCATTAAGTAAGAAGAAGGTCCTTGGACAACATTTGGGAATTGATCAAGTGAAGATTCATGTATGAATCTTTTTTTATTGTTTTCTCTATTTATTTTTCGGTTATGTTCTCCTAATTAACTTTCTCCATTACCAAGCTTTGTAAGGTTTATGGCTAGAAGGGTCTCAGAAGAGTAATATCATTAAGTTTTTAAGATATACCTTTTAAACTTATTACTTATAGGACTTTCTTATGGTCGTTGTTTACTGCTTTTTGTTTTCCTAATTATCTCTTTCAATTTAATAGGTAGTTTAATTATATGAAGAGTTAGTTTGTTCCAATTTATTTATATTTTTGTCACTATTATGTTTTCTATAAATATTTAAGATGTAAATTAGTTTTCTTTTAGGACCTTTTTTTATAACTAGTACTACATTTAACATTACGAGTACTACATTTAACATTACGTATTGTCATTATTTTTGTCAAAAATTTTCTTAAGATATGTTTGCCTAACAATTGGTATAATAAAATATATTAACTTTTTTTTCATGTTTTGAAATCATGTTCCTTTTTTTGGGCGGTTTTCAAAACAAAGTAAGTCAGTTTGATCTAATTTAAATGTCTTTATTATGTTTTTATTCCTGGGCTTTTCTAATTTTAGTTGATTGAGCCCAATTTCTTAGATTAACTTGTTATAACTTATAAAAAATAATGAGTGATTAGATTTTAGGCCTAAAGAACCCTTTTTTTAGGAAGAGTAAATAGTTCTAAGTCTGTTTAGTTTTTGGATTCATTGAGTGCTTAGGCTTATATTGTTTAAAATATCTTAGCTATTCTAACAAGTTTGTTTTTAATAAGCCTATAAACTTAAAAAGTAAATTTGTTTCGCTTTTAATAAAAGTGAGCTGGATAAGTTATCTTTTGATATTTTCACAATTAAGGCCCAAAAAAGGAGAAGAGTCCCCCAAAAACCTAAATATTTAACAAGAAAGGGTAATAAAGGTTTTCTTTTGGCCTAGACCTAAAATCCTCATTTCTATGGTTAATTATAATTTATAATTTATGTTATAGCTTTTTTAAACAAAAATAAAATTTCTTGGAAATGCTACTTCTTTAACTAATTAAAAAAATAATTAGGGCCTTAATTATAAAGTTTAAATGATACTTTTAAAACTAACTCGAGTAATCAGCTCAATTAAAAGAACCATACCTAAATTTTAAACTTGAAACAATGAAAAAATAAATGAAAATAATATTGTTCTTTTCTTTAAGATTTTTAATGCCTAGCATGTGGAGAGAGAGAGAGATAGGTTTTATTATTAGGTCCAAATCTCAAGTAACTTTTAGGGTGGCAACTGGGCTGGCTCGATCGGCACGAAATCAACGAACCATTGGGCCCAGTTGGGCCTCAAGCTAAGCTTGAGCTCGGGCTGTCCAGGCCCCTACCCGACCTGAGGTCTAGCCATTCTAAGCAAAACGACATGATTTTGCATCTTTAGTTAAAAATATTGGCTGAACAGAGTCGAGCCATGCTCGAGTTTAAGTTGCCCCTAGCCTAATCGGGCTCAGGATCGGGCTTATTACCTAGAGCCCAATCGAGCCTCAAGATGAGCCCATTGCCATCCCTAATCACTTTCCTTCTTAATGGTAAACAATATAATCAAATTTCAAGCCCATTTCTTTTAAAGGTGCAAAGGTAAATAAAAAAAAACTTATTATATAGTTTCATAAATTCTACCTAAACTTTTTGTAGTTTAAAGATCTTCTAAAAGCCCCCATGTTTTGTTAAAAGCTCATAATAAGTCTTTTTTTCTTTCTTTTTTAAATTTCACCAAGGTGGCATTTATAGGATCAGCCGCAAAGCTATATAAGTAGAAGGGGAGTTACTTTTATAATAAAATAAAAAATCCATAATTTGAATTGAAAATCCAATAA
>JAOQMM010000006.1:7741157-7770120 GCA_027563515.1 Erythroxylum platyclados
GCATATATTTGAGGTTATCAGTAGATAATAAGGCTAGAAATACAACCATGAACACCGTTAAGTTATATACGTATGGGGTCTCAAATACTGGAGGTGGAGTTTTTGAGCATCTTATCATTATCTTCAATAAGAAATTAAGAATGTTAAGAAGTAATTTTTCTTCATCAGAATCATGATTCTAATAAATCCCTTGATGCTTTTCAATGAATGAAACAAATACGATTAACACTTGATAGACAGGCAAGCATTAATTATATTGCTTTTCCATTTCTCACCAGTAATAACACCCAGATTCGCAGCGAAAGCCTGGATTATGAGAGCAAAAATCAATCCGATAAGAATCACCCACAGCAGCTGGAGCAGCAACAAAAATGCACACAGTATATACATTACTTGGAAGAGAAAGAAACTCTATTTCTTTGGATTTCTTAGGACTAGTTTGGTTCTTTCACCTTATAACCATGGTTAGCTCCTGCTTGCAAATCAGTTTCCACTGCGTGCATATGGATGATAGATCATATTGATTAATCTCTAAGAAGTCACAAATCGACATACACCCACGAACACACGTGTCCATATACAGAGACACACAAACGGAACTGAAACTTACAGTTGTTAGGATCTAGGTAAGCCATTGAAACGAGCAAACCAGGTCCCACATGTGACAGAAACTTTCTCCATCCAGGCTCCTGAACGATCATTAAACAAAAAAGAAGTAAAAATGATCGACTCTAACTCTGAAAGCATTCGTGTATTTGCATCTAGCTACAAAAATCAACCTGATGAGTAAGTACAGGGTAGTTTGGATAATCATGATCAGTACAATGAGGATTGTTGATTTGGCTCTCGAAATCAACCGCTGCTATACGGTTACTATGGCTACCCTTGAACGATGTTGAAACTATCTCATCTACTTCTTGCCCCTGCTCCTGCACCAAGCTTGCCATCTTTTTCTTTCTCTCGATTAGGAGTCGTGTTGCGTACATGCAACCTTCAACGAGTACCGGGGGTATCCTCTATTTGGGTCCATATTTAAAGAAAAAATGCTATAGAGATAATATTGTTTAATATTTTTTTGATATAAAGGTTATGTACTTTTTTTTTTTGCATAAAAGGAGAGTCAGTGTACTCATTTTGGAAAAACCTGAAACAAATATAACATCTACTATATTATATGAAGTAGTGAAATGTGACGTAACTCGTAATACTTTCAAAATTTTATGCATCAATTTTATCAATTAATTGAAATATGAAAATATAATGTCTCATTTAATAACCACTAATAAAAAATGTAAAAATAGAAAATGAGAATAGGAGTAAAAATTACTGAATATGCATATTTGGTATAGTATTAAACAAAGTTAATATTTATGTCAATATTTAGTATTAAATATTAAAAATAATAATGAGAAATTTTTAACTCATATTTAGTTTTAATAAAATTAGTTTTGTAAATATTTAATTAAAATATTTTATATTTTATAAATAAGTAATAAAAAATTTGAAAGATTTGTAAAATTATTAATTTTAAAACAATTATTAATGCTTTTTATAATAAAATAAAAGTATCAACGAAACAAAATAAAATAATTGTTAGAAAATTAATATAAAATATTTTGATGATAATGTTCTAATAAGAATTAATATCTTGACAATATCTTGATATTATTTTGATAATAACTTAATAATATTATAATAATATCTCGTATCTATTATTCTCAATATACGATTCAAGCTTATACCCACACCTCTTTTAAGGAATAAATGTTCCATTCTCATTCTCATCTTTTTATTACTGGTTACCAAACAAGATAAGTAATTGATTCACAACTTTTGAATATTTGCTACTACCAAATACTATTGGAACAACATTAAAAGTTATGCTCCTCATCATTAATCGAATTTTATAATAAACGAATTCATAATTATTATTTTAAAGATGATTTATTGAATAAAATTTTAAGAATAAGTAATATTTCACTAATTATATATTATTATAAGTATTTGACAACTTTAAGAATTCAAATTTGTTTCACAAATGAAGTATATGAAAAATAAAGAAGCAAAAAATATTATAAGAATTTACATGATTCTTTCAATTTATGTGACTTATGTCCACGAGTAACGAGATTGATTATTTTATTATTGTGAAAAAGACATATAAAGAAAACTATGAACAAAACTACACCTTACACAACTTTTATCAATGCATTTATAGTATAAAATTATATGTAATTAGTCTAGGTATAGTAAGACTCTATTTTCATAAATGCAAAAATCTATTTCACCAAAATTATAGAATTAGTGAAACTCTATTTTTGTAAATGCCTAAGATCACCGAAATTCTATTTCATCAAAAGTTTAAAATTACTGAAATTTTATTTCATGATAATTCAAGGCATATCTTACAATTCTTCACCTTGACTTAAATTCTCGAGCATTTACCCAAGAATCACTTCTTGCCTTACAAGCCCCTAAGGGTCTCACGTTGTGCGAATATTTACCAAGTTTAAGCTATGATTGAAATTCTTCGCAACTGTTAACATATCTATTAGATTCTCAACTATGGTTATCTTTTGTATGAAAAACACCTTATCCTGATATTTAACCTGACATCAATATTCTTTAATCTCTAATAATAGGTACAATTTTTAGTTAGGCTTAATGCACTCTAACTATTATAGTAAATATTAGAGTCTCACATATCTATACCCAAATTACCAATTATAACATGCAACCATATTCCTTATTTAACCCCTTCCGTCAAATACATAAATTTTGCTTTTGTTGTAGACAACACAACTATCAACTAAAGTGTTGCTTTCCAACTAAATGCACATTCAAATGGGACAAAAATATAACATATCAATGATCTTCTCCTCAAGAGACCTCCATTATATTCAAAATTTGTATAGCCAACAATACCTCCAATCAAATCATTTAAACCATGAACCAAAAAAATATTGCTCGAACCTCTCTGGTATCATATAATCCACTTAATAGCTTCCCACCCAAGATTACAAAAAAACCTGCTTATTACATTAATTACATGTGCTAGATCTAGTCTTCTACATACTATGAGATACATTAAACTCCCAATTATACTCAAGAAAGGAACTTACCTCTTTTTGTTAGAACTAGGTATGCACTAGTATCAAATTTAAAGCATGTTGCCAACAAAGTGCAAATCGACTTTTATTTGATCCATCTGAAAAGTCTATAGTACAGTTACAATGTACTTTTGTTGTGATAACTATAATATGCTAACTCTCATATCCTACCAAATCTCCATCACCAATATTTTTTGGCTGCACCCAAATTTTTCATCTTAAGCTCACTGTTTAATAAACTCTTTAAATTGTTAATTTCAACTTTGTTCTTAGCTGTAATTAATATGTATCAATCTATAGCAACAAATAGATCCATTAACTATTTAATACCTTCCTATATTAAACACAATTATCAAACTGATTACGAACAAAGTCATGAGGTAATATGAATGCATCAAACCTTTCATACCATTTTCTTGGTTATTGTATCAATCAATACAAGGATTTATTCAATAAGCATATATTTTCTTTCTTCTTAAAATCAAGAAAAGCCTATGGTTATGACATAAAGACATGTTCTTCTAAATTTTTATATAAAAACGTAGTTTTAGTATGATGTTGCTCTAATTTCAAATTAAATGAACTTACATCGACTAAAAAACTCATATGGTTTTATGATTCACAATTAGTGGAAAATTCCTTTCTTTTGAAGGAAGTCCTGCGCTACTAGTCGTGCCTTGAACCTAGAAGACTCAACGCTAGAATTCCTTCTTTCTTTTTAAAGATCTGTTTGGATGCCACTAGCTTTATACCTTTTGATAAAAGTATAGGTTCCCACATCTCATTCTTGTTTAAGGATTACATCTCCTCATTCATGGCCAACAACTATTATGATGTGTCTTTACTATATACGGCCTTTTTGTAAGTCCTTGGTTCATCAACATCTATACTTTCAGCTACTACTAATGCATAAGCTATATGATTAGTTTCTTCAACATCAACACAAGTTAAGTACTTGGCAGGTTTCTAATTTCTCTTTTTATCCTCCTTGTTACTATACTTTGTGATTGTGCCTTCTACATATATGTGAAATGATTTTACACTATTTTTTTGGAGTTTAAATTAATTTCAAACTCCACCTTCTGGTTAGTACTTTGATTCCTTTTTCTTGCTAGATTACCAAGCTCCTTTCTTTGGATAAACATAGTATATTCATCAAAGTTAACATCTCTATTAATCACAAATCATAAAGTTATGTCCATTTCAGTACATCATCGTATATACCATTTAACTTTAACAATATACCTTAGAAATATACACTTCATTGCCCTTGCCTCCAGTTTATTATTATTAATATAAACGTATACAAGGTAACTAAACATCCTTAGGCCAGAATAATAGGGAGTACCATATAATACCCCTTGAGGAGTCTCTTTGAATATCTATTCACCACTTAAGCAGTAGTATTAATTGCTTCATCCTAAAATTATTTTCATAATCCAACTTTTAACCATATGCATTGAATATGTTGTATGACTGTTTTGCTCATTTATTGTGAAACTCCATTCCATTATGGTGTATGACATATAAGGCAGTGCCTCTTTATACCTTCCTTCTTATAGAACTCCTCAAATGGATAATTAAAAAATTTAGCTTATTATCTATCTTAAGTAACGTGTCCTATTTTTTGGTATCTTTTTCAATCATTATTTTTCATTGCTTGAACTTTTTAAATACTTCATCATTTGATTTCGAAAAATATACCCATACTTTTCTTAAGTAATTATTAATGAATATGTTAAACAACTACATCCACAATGGGATAAAACTTAATAAAGACCTTATAAATCTAAAACGTTAACGTACTCAGTGTATATGACTCTCCGCTTTGTAGGGGTCTGGGGAGGGTCATATGTGTGCAGCCTTTCTTTTGTAGTTTTACAAAGAGGCTGCTTCCGTAACTTGAACCTGTTACCTTGTGGTTATAATTGAGCAACTTTACCAATTGCTCTAAGGCTGACCCTTACCCTAAAATTCTAAATGAACATAATAAAAATTTTAGTGGAAGTATGCTTATAGGAACTACTGAGCACGTCTTATATATAATAAAACTATCAATACCTGCAAGTATATAGATCGTATCTTGTAGTATTAAGGTTATCATTCCCACGAGGGCTATAAACACCTAAACAATTTGAATTAAACTTTTTTAAGGTAATAAGAATTGATTTGAAATAAATAAGTAATTGAAATTAAAACAAATAATAAAATAAAAAAGTAAGAATTGATAAGTGAGTTGCCAACGAATTTGAGGTTGATTAAAGTTGAAGACTTAGAAACTATTGTATCTTTATTATGTTTCCCTTAATCTTATTAATTCAATTGATGTTTTATCCAAGATATCCTAAAGTTTTGATTACTCTCTTTCAAGATCTAATCAAGAAACCCTAATTGAATTAGATATTCATAAAGTTGTAATCTCTCGATTCACAAACAACTTTTAACTTATTCAATTAGATCTGAAGCAATCCTATGGATAATTAATTTCACAATTAAGATATCTCTTTAATTGTTTGTTAATTTGATAATTATAGGTCTATTAAGTTGCCAAATCTCATTGTACAATCTAACACTAATCACTTTGACTCACTCCCTCAGTCTATTGTCAAGTTTATGCATGAAAATTATCACAAAGATCAATAGATGTATTGAATTCAACAAAGATAAAGTTCATAAAATAATTCAAGAAAAATCCCTAATAGGGATCTATAAACCCATAATCATGTTAAACTTCTTAGAAATCCAAATAAACATTCAAGACAATGAAAGAAATAAAGAGAAGAGAAAGAAAAACTAGTTTGTGTCCTGATTTGGAAATCTGGAATTTCTCTAAAACTCTTCTTGATGTCTCCTCTTGATTTTCTTTAATGTAGTGGTTGCTGCCTCTTTCTTTTATTTTTCATGTTCTTTTATAGTGCATTAGGATTCTAGGGTTATATCTAGGGTCCCATTTTGTTTGGTTCCAAAAATAGCCCTAAAACCTCAAAACACGAAAAAAAAAACTCGCACCTGGAAAACCTTCTGTCATGATCGTGACATTATCATGCTCTATTGTTCTTCCTCTCTATCACGATTGTGCTCAATTGTGCACGATCGTGACACCTTCATACAGCCTCCATCTTTTTCATTCTTTGCTTTCCTAATTTCCAACACTCACAAACACATCAACACATCTTGAAACATAAAATTAAGATCCAATTATTGCTCTAAACCAAATAAATACTTAGAATACATACAAACATTAACAATAACACAATTCTAAGTTTATACACACGATAATAATCTAAGAAAACACTTAAAAACACCCTTAAACACCTATAAAAACCATAATATAATCTACACCTATCATGAACCAAATTTCACCCTACACTACTTGCCAAAAATGAAAGACTCACAAAACTTTATCTTCCTAATCACAACTCCATTCAACAATCATTTCTTAATTAAAATATCAAATCCATACTTACTCATGTGACCTAATCTATGATGCCACAACTCTGTATTGTCATCATTATCATCTCATCAGATGATTTAGATACAACCATAAATCCTATAATGGTCTTACCTATTAGAATATAAATTATATATTTTAATGTTTTTATTACAGGCATGGCATCCCTTAACAATTTTAACTGCCCATCACTACCAAAAAACTTACACGCTTCACTATCGAGAGTACCAAAAGAGATCAGATTCTTCTAAAGTTTCTTTTTCCATTATAGATAGTCCCTTCTAAAGTGTCCCTTCTCGTTATAGTTAAAGCATCAAACATTTTTTGCTTTTAATTTAGATCGTAACTTACTTTTGTTTCTAGTATCCTTTTCCTTGCTCCTACCTATGTTAACAATCAGACTCACTTCTTATCCATCTTAATATAAGTTAAAAACCTTATCTCTAATATCGAACTTATGTAGAGACATTTTAACAACAAACCTTGATATCAATCATTGCACAAATTAAAGTAATAGATATAAAAAATTAGGAAGTAAAGAGTATAAAAATTTATGTAGTTTGACCAATTTATGTGACCTATGTCCATATATAAGGAGTTTGATCTTTTATTACTGTAAGAATGACTATTCGAGGAGAAGTATGACTAAAACTAGAACTTACAAAACTCTTATTTAGGTATTTATAACTTAAAGTTACATGTAATAAGTATAGGAATGAGACTCTATTTCTATAGATGTCTAATGTTAACGAAATTCTATTTTTATATATATCTAAGATCATTGAAATTCGATTTTAATAGAAGCCTAATGTCATTAAAATTCTATTTCATCATAATTCAAGACATATCCCACATAACTAAATAATATTTTCAATTCAAGTGAAGTATACTGAATTTTATCATAAAGAAAATGATTGATTGTTGGCATTCTAAGATCCTTAAAAAGTCAGGGACTCACACACATAAAACTTTAGTGTTTGAAGGCACTTTGAGAAGTCCTAGAACTATTTAAGCCCACGCCTTAAGCATTATAATTAATAAAATTTCTTCTTTATTGTTATTCCATCCTTTGAAAAGTTTGTTTTCATTTTAAAAAATTCTATTTTAATTTTTAACATACATCACTCTTTTTTTTTGGTGAAACAGTTCCTATAAATTTACTCTTTTTTATTCTTAATTATTTTTATTTCTCTTGTGTTTAAGCTATTTCTTAAATAATTGGACTCCTTAATTGAATTTTTTTTTTCATATTCACGTGCTTTTTTAGTAGTGGTTTTAATTACTAATCGACTTAGTAAGGCATCTTTCTTTTTTATACATTGATGTCATCTTGATAGAAAATTTTATTAAAACTACAAATACTTGACTTCCTTTATCTTCTCAATCAAGTAGTTCCACCACTCCAGCGTGCTTCCAAGTCAAGCTTACTTGTTCAATTTATATGAACTTTTAAATTTGAGCACTTGTGACAAAAAGGATCAGCATGAAATAATTAATTTGACAAATTCTTTATTTTATATCCCTCAGGATGACCGACTATATGATCAATTTCACAACCACTAAAGTATTGAATATTAAGTAGTTAGTGTTAATTTTCAACTAATAATTATTCTGTATTTTTCATATTTTACAAATTATTTATGGGGTGGCTATAAAGTATATATTTTAACCTTTTCTTTAGTTTAGTATATAGTCAGCAAATTTATTCATACCAGGTTGCTTATCTTTAACAGAATAATAATAATAATGTAGAATTTCTTACTTTTGATCTAATAAAATTCTAATTTCAAAATACAAAATTTATCATAACAAACGCGTGATTAATAAAGCAAAAAGTTTGGAATCTGTAGAGCTGAATTTCATTATTTTGTCATTAATGTGGTGCCCTATCCTCCCTAAATGAAAATCGACTTTGTGACGATATGGATATATGTTATGCTTAAAGCCTTAAACTACCGATTATCCATAATTTTTAGATCTTCTCTCGACATTTTAGGATGTGGTGTAAATAGACATTTTGGGATAAAATCTAACGTAAACATCCAGTAATCCCTAATATATAATATAAGAGAACTGAGAATGACGTTTGTTGTGATAACATCAATCCATTCAGTCACTTTCTGAGGCAGCAACTTGTAATACTAAAATGCTTTTTTGGATTGCCATAATGTTTGTGACACTAAAATATGTAAAGCGTGGTTCTGGAGTGCGGACTGATGTGTCATGTTGAATTCAATGTCCTGGGGTTATGTTCGTTTGAGTTTAATTAAGATTTTGTTTCTTTAATCACAAATTAAAGAGTCATTCCGCCTCAACAAATGTTTTAAACAAGGTCTTGTAGTACTACAATCATGGACTATCTTAACAATCCTATCATATGCGAATGGGCTTATTACTATAACGGGCTGTAACAAGTGTGACAATTTCATAAACCAATACTATTGCAGGCTTGCAGCCATAATTGAAATTTGGGAATGCAATTTAGATCCTTGGGGCATGCAATTAGAAAAGAGATGAATAAAAGTTCTTTGCCAAAACACTGGAAAGAGAAAAGATAATAAAGCAGAAGAGAGAGGAGAAAAATGTTTAGATCCACAGCTAAGTAGTACAAATGTACAGGAGGATGAACAACAATTTAATCACAGCAACAATTCAATCACAATTGAATGTCATCTAGACTTGGTACAAAGTATAAAATTCTGAGAGTAGCCGGGTTATAGGGAGGTTGACAGAGAAACAATTTGGATTAAAAGCACACTAAAAGGCCCCATTAGCCAAGTAATCCAATTAACTTTAACCCCAACAGTCTCTCGCCTCTTTCAATAATTGGTCTTCAAGCCTTGAAACTTAAAAAGGAAATCCTACAAATATATATGTGGTAGACATGGTTCTTGTCTGTCTATGATGGCAAAGTAATTAAATATACAAGTAATTAAACATAGTATAAGAAAGTGATCTGTAGAAGAACATTTTCCTTGGGAGGTTGTTGACATTGTTACAACGAGCTTGTTGATCCTGTTTTAAGTTTTCCATCTTCACATTTATGATAAAGAATTGATTAAAACAACTTCTCTATACGTTAGTTCAGATTGAGAAGCATGTCTTTCCAAAAAGACCTCGTTTTATACGCTACAAAAAAGTTAGTTCAGATTAAGATGCAGGTCACCTGAGATAAGAGTTTTATCACTAAAACAAAGTTGACATTTGGCTACGAAAAAAATTGTAACTAAGGGTATTAAAATCGTCGCTAATATAAATTGGCAATGATATAGTTTCATTACCCAAAATGTCGCCAAAACCTTGTAGCAGAAAACTGTAGGCAACTTTTCTGGCTAATTGTCGCAAAAAGTTTTTGCCAATGCTTTATTTTCATAGTGAAAAGCTTTTAGTGACATTTTGAGGAATCGTCACTAATAAGTTTGGCTATGCTTATGTTTTGTAACTAAAGATTATAACTTTTAACTATTTTTCAAAAGCGCACCTAAAAGTTTTTAGCTACGTTTCTCGAAAAATATAGTCAAATATTTTTAGCTATATTTTGTAAAATTTAGTCAATTTTTTATCTACGTTTTAACAAATAATTTATATCATGTTGGAATAAATTATTTGTAATATTTTTAACCCACATTTTGTATATAATGTTTCAATATATTTTTATTGTTAATTTATTATAAAAATTATACAAAAATAATTGATAATTTGACGTATTGTATATAAAAATAAAATATCATTAAATGTCTTCATATATAAGATTTTAATTACAACTTCAACAATTCTTATATATAAAATAATAAATAAAAAGATTAGTTTACAAATTATAATACAAATCACTTAGTTATTGCATCTTCTTCAAATCTGTAATCCAAGAAAAAAAGTATTAAATTTAAATCATAATAAAAACAAAAATTATAAGAAAAAATTATAAGAGATGTAATTAATACCATTCACTTTCATCTTCACTACTTTGATAATCCAGGTCAAGTACTTTTTTGAGGTAGTTATCATGCTTGGCTAACTTTTTTCGATGTTGTAATTCAACCTTAAGTCTCTTGTTTTCATCTTCAAGACGTTGAGTTTATGTGGATCTTAATGAGGTTGAAACATTTGGCTTAGGGCCAAAGCCAAGACCTTTAATATAATCAGAACGTGTACCAAACACGATATTGCAAATATTTTCTACATTGACCTCATTCCCCTCAGACATTGATTTCTGTAACAACTTTTGCATCTTATTCTAAAATTAAGAAACAAAATCAATATTCAATGCAAATATTATTATTTATTACTACATACATAAATAAACTTAAAATTTTAAACAAATTTTTATACTTACATAGTTATTTTCCGCTCTTCTCACATCTACCCTTGACCTTCTTTATAGTGAATGATTTTGTACAGTGTAATCATATCACACTCTTTTCCATACAATTCCTTCTTACTATATTTTATAAAATAAAAATACAAGGCACAATAAATAATATAATGTTTATTGATATAATTATAACTTATAAACAAAGATCTTACATATTTATTTCGGACGACTATAAATGATTTGGACCCTTGATTATGAGATGTTTTCATTTTTCCTCTATTGACCTTTGCCTTCTCACTTTTTCCTAAATAAAGAAAAAAAAGATTAGGTAATCATTAGATCATCTAACAAGATTAATGGAAGCAAATGTGAAAGGAAAGAAAACAAACCTAAACTTTGGGAAAGGCCTAATAATCACACAAATTATTCCTTGTCTCTGCATCAAAAGTAAAAGATTTATAAAACTGATACAACTTATAACCGCAATCCCTGGTCCTTTGTTTCAACTATGAAGTCACGCAGTTTGAAATATCAAGCTTCTCGATATCGAGAATATTCAATTTCATCTTTGAACAATAAGTAAAAGTGTAATTAATCTTAAAATAAGTGAAACAATATTGCATATAGTTAAATGAATTGAAAAATTACCACAACTTTACCCAAAGAATTTTTAAGCAAGTTGTCTTCCTTCAAGTCCTTAGCATGCTTCAGGCAAGGTAGTTCTGTTCTCGCAATAATCCCTAGCTCACTTGACAATTTTACATATTAGATCTTATCTATAGGATGACCTTGCGAAGTATCAATATGTATTAACAACTTGCTATTCATTGCAACATTCATTAGTTGCAATTCACAACCTCTATTTATAGCTCTACATCTTTTTTTAATATTGAAATTATATATTTGAGCATAATTCCATTTGTAGGTGTTAAAGATTAACAAACTTGCAGATCCTTCTGTACTAATTGATTCCTTGTTGTCTGAGGAAGAATGAGGTTGTGCCTGACTAATTTCATTGGTGGCTAAGGTCGAATGTTGTTGTTGGCATGGAACTAATTGATCTGGTTGAAGTTGTAGATTCCTCTGTTCTACAATTTCGATATCTGTCATCTTTTTCCCTTTGTTTCTACCAAGTGTCATTATATTAGATATCTATAAAAACAAACATAAATTTTATTTAACATTACAATACTTTCAATCATCATTACAAGCATACATTCAATCATTAACATTAATTGCATTAATATAACTCAATTATTAACAATTTGCATTAACATAACTCAATCATAAAAAATCCGTGTTAATGTAAGTCAATCATCAACAATCCTCATTAACATAACTCAATCATCAACAATCCACATTAACATAAGTTAACCATCAACAACACGCATTAACATAACTTAATCATCAAGGTTTTATCACCGAAACGTTACAATCAATAAAGCTGTAAAACACACGAAAACTACTGGAGTTTTTCGCACCCAACAACAACGAAGACAACTTGGAAAAATTACACAACCCAAGTGTTTGAAGTTGGAGATGAGGTTATGATATTCTTGAACAAGAATAGAATTATTGGGGGATATCATAAATTGAAGGCAAAGAAATATAGGCCATTTAAGATCATAAGAAAGATCAAGAAGTGCTTATGTCATTCAATTACCTTTGTGGATGAATAATATCAATCCTACATTTAATGTGCTTGATATTTCACTTTATTTGCCTAATTGTAAGTTTGATATTCTAACCATAGTTTGAGGTTGAGTTCTATACAAGTGGAGGTGATTGATGAGGCATCAATCACACAAAATTTACTAAAAATTCAAATCCAAAGCTGTCACGTTTTAATTTTCGGTAAACTTTTTATTTTAGAGTTTTATTGAAAATAAATTTCATACTTAAGTTTATTTCAAGTAAACTTTATGTTAGGGTGTTATTTTTTATTATAAATATATGTAGAATGATAAAATTTGTTAACTTTTCATTATCTTTATTATTTTATCAATAAATTTGATATTATTTAAGATTTTCTTCGAATCTTAGATTATTGCTTCCGTGCTACGTCATTTCTTCATACTGTTTTCCACGCAATAATGTTCACTGTGAAGCTTTACTCAATACTCTTTAAAAACCTGGGATGAAGCTGTATATCGCACACTTATGCAACACAATGCCAAGTTTTTATTCAAGATGCTTTATTCTCCCTTATATCCAACACCTTGCGTAAGATGACAGGTGACTCTGCATTTTACAAAATCTAAGGCTGGTAAAATATAACTATACACTACAAATGTAGTTGACTGTTTTCAAGTTACGTCATATTAGGTTTAACAGTAGTCGACATGCAAGTGAAACAACACGATTATTCGATTAGAAACCTCGCTATTCAGAATGGTAAACATCAGTTAAATCCTGTCTGTACTGAACGTCGCTAGTCTCTGGAGAGTCAGGATCAGATTTAAGCTCCCCACTTTCTATCTTAGATTCAACTTCTGTGTTACTCTTCGCTGGTTCAATATATGTCACTGCAGTGTCCTTTTTAAAGGTTAAGTAAAGGGCCGCAAGAATGTAGACTACCATCAGGGGAAAAACTACGAGCCCTATGCAAATATTCCCGATTTTAGGTAGATTGTTATGAAGTAGCCAATGGATAAAGCCTGTGACTAGGTAATAAATATTGATGCCAATAATCAACAAGCCCAGGATCCAGGAGACCACAATTATCTGCATAAGAAAGGATATATTTTAGACTTAAATCATAACGAATAATAAGGAAAACAATATGGGTTGGGAGCATGGCGTATCATTATGGTAATTGAAGTTAATTACTCGTCATAATTATAACTCAAAGATAAGTTGAGAGGGAGAATAGCATATAACAAGGGCAATGATTAGAAGCAAGAAGAGCGGAATCATAACTGAACTTACGTAAATTGAGTTCCTGTGCGGACCCATCTTGGCTGTGCTGCCGCTAAATCTTAGTAGCGGGATGAATACAAATGGAATCTCAAACGAGAGTATCATCTGAAAGACCCATTAACAAACATTTAGCAAATAAAGAAAATATGAAAGCAATAGACTAATTAGATTTAATTATATGAGGAACTTTTGTAGTTCTCTAACCGATGCAATGATGATCAGCCGCCCTGCGCCTGTAGATCCACCTATAATTGAGACCACAAGACTTGGTGCAATGGCAATAGTCCTGGTCACTAGATTCCGAATCCATTTTTTCATCGTAAGATCCAGGAAACCCTGAAATTTTTCATGTAATTAACTAGTCAAAAATCAAATCCCTAAATTAGCTCAAAATTTTTCAGATAAAAAGAGTTGTTAATATTGCAGTAACCTGCATGATGAACTGTCCAGCATAAGTGCTTGTGACTGTGGAGCTTTGGCCTGCGGCTAGTAATGCAATGGCATAAAGGATCGAACTTGACTTTCCCAGCACGTTCTGCGAAAACAATATATATGTACAAATGTTTTTAGGTACTTTGGAAATGAACTACATTAATTTATTCAAGTATGTCTGAACCTTGAGCAGGAAAGAAGCCGAGTCAAGGGTAAGACTATTGCATCGATTAGCATTGTCAGAGGAAATGTTATTGGCGAAGCAAACAGTTCCTGAAACTGCTACGATTGATACATTGATCAGGAATGCCACAAATAACGCGAATCCGGTTTCCATGAGGAAATATCTACAAGCATCCTACAGTAAAAGACAAATATAAGAAATGCTGGTACATAATTAATATCCTGACCAATTCTTCTAATTGTTGGTTAGAAAAAGGACTTTACTGTTCCTTTTGGCAATATAAATAAATATGCTGTTAACTTACGTTGATTCCTTGGGCTGTATTGGGCACTTTCCTAGTGAGAACTAAAGCCGAATGGAGAAAAAGGTTATGCCTGTTGAGACAAGAGATGAATCAAATTGTAGCTATTGTTTCAGAACTTAGAAACTCGATCTAGTATGAATAATCAATAAACAAGGTTCTAAATTGCACTCCAGCTAACTATGACCATAGAATTACAGATTATTGCAACCATTGTTTGGGCCGCATGTTGCGATGTCACCCCCATTACACTATCTCATTGTCCCTAAATCTTAACTAATTCCGTAAAATGGCTACATAAACCAATTCCTTTTTGTTCAGGAAAAAAAACCCAGAACTCCATCATTACCGTCATTAAAAATTCGGAATAGCATATATTAATAAAGCAAGCAAGCACCTTCTCCTTAAAGAACCAACTGCAGCTGTGGTTGATTCTTAATTCTCAGTTTTCAACAGTCTAACGTCCCCCTTAAGCTAGCATACAAAAAGAAAAGATACACTGAATTGAAGAACTTTGAGAAGACTCTTACGGTGGGACCAGGGCACCGAGTAGCAATGGCATCGGCAGTAGCGGATCGGCCGGAGAGTTTGGGGACAAATACGCCTTTAAGAACTTGAGAAGCAGGAGGCTTTACGAAACTTATTTCACCGAAGAAGCATGCTGCCATAGTAAATACAACCAATGCTATCAACAGTTCTAGCTTCCTCGCCTGCCCAATCAAATAATAACACCACAATTATGTATATTAGATGTAAAATACCTCGTTCCTCTAATTCATCTTTACTTTTTTATTTTTTAAGAAATAATTTCTTTATTATGCCCCATCCCTACAAATTATAATTATGATTTCCATTATTTTGGCAACCTAAATGTATCAACTAAAAACATGTTACCTCTACATATGGATTTTGCAAAGGATAAAGGACATAAATTTCTAAAAAAAATTAAAAATCTCGTAATTTTTAAAATACACGCAGTATGAACATAAGACATGAACTAATAAAATAATATTTATGTGATAATTCAAATCAACTCTTAAACTTAAACAAAACTAATTAAATTTTATTCAAACTAATAATTTATTATAATCATCTTAAATAATTAATTTAAGTCAAATTTAATTAGTCTATGTCGAAGCTAAGAGTTCAGATAGGTTATTATATTAGTAATATATGATTAGTCCATGTCTAATGTTCATACATTTAGGTGTTTTATAGTTGTATTTTAATCGAAATCTAAGAGAAAGTTTTTATAAAAAATTGAAAATTAGAAAGAATTTTCTCCAAAATTTTATTCACATATCTTATGTTGTTTTTCCACAGATTTTCTCTTAATTATATTCTCGTGTTTCTATATCTCTATCAGTAAATAAAAGGTTTTAGTTAGACTTACCCCAAATCGCTGGAGACCAAGAAGTACAAGGGTGCTCAAGCCAGTCGAAAGAACTCCAATCCATAATGGAATGTGAAACAGTATATTTAACGCTGCTGCTGTGCCAATCACTACCAGAGGATGGAAAAAAACGCTCATTATATAATAGAATGAACGTAGGTGTATGTAGATGAAATCCATATATTATTATTGTTATTATGCTTTAATGCCTGAATTCAAATATGAAATTAACGCTTTTTATTTTAGATTGATTTTGATTTTGATATTGGTAGCACCAATAAATCAATTGATAATTTATCCAAGCTATTCTTTTAATCGCTTTTGGTTACTTTAAAAAAACTTTATCATGTATATTTACAAGATAAACTTTAATTTTAAAAAATATTAGCGTTATAAATACAATAAATATATAAATTCATATTCATAGATATTTTAAAAATAATTATTTTCCTGAAGTACCTTTGCTTTCATATTTATTTTTCGCACAAAAGTCATTTTATGAAACATTATTTTAGTAGTATTGAGCAACAAAACTTAGAGAAAACTTATGGTCATAATAAGATGATTTCTTGGGGGTGCATGGCTTATATAGCAACATAGATGCATTGGCTTAACTAGATTTCAATCTCGAAATAAGAAATTTAATGATGATAGGTAATTATCATAAAACTTCACATAATGAATATATGATGGGTAATTATCATATAGCTGCACATAATGAACATTAATGATAGGTAATTATCATATAACTGCACATAATTAACATTAATGATATATAGGTAATTATCATATAACTGCACATAATGAATACACAATAAAAATTGTTGAGAGAAGAAATTAATTGTACCTTCTGGGATGTCAGCAGCAATGACGGTGATCTCCCCGAGCAGCCACAGGCAAATTCTCACATATTTTGGATACTCTGCCTTACACAACTCCGCTAAGTGCTTACCTGGTCACACATCGCATAACAAAAACTATAAATAAAACCATTTCGCATGTGAAGTCATGTGTGGACGTACGAGGTATACAGCCATTGACTTCTTGAAGCTTTAATAATCTGTCCATTTTTTAAACCTTTTTTTTCTTACCTAAAAGATCTTGAAATCAAGTTTCTAAACTGCGCAGATGGCGGTTTGTTTAACCGCTACTGCTATTAGTGATGAATTCAGCCTGTACGTGAGTTCACTTTGTTTCTTACATACCAATGACTATATCAGTTTTTTTTTTCCAGTGTGTGAACATGTTCTTCTTTTTCTATTTTGGCCTCTTACCAGTGCTCACACCAAGGTTTGCAGCAAGAGACTGGATCAGGAGAGCAAAGATCAATCCAACGAGAATCAACCACAGCAGCTGAGGTAACCGATCATGGTTATATGTACATGTTACACTGTAACACTTATTCTTGAAACCCATTTTAATAGGAGGATAAGGCCAAAAAAAACCTGATATCTGTGGTTTGCTCCTGCTTGTAAATCAGTTTCCACTGAGTTCATCCACCATCAAAAATTTTGTAAGTGATAAAAAAAAAAAAAAGCCGCATTAAGAGAGGGAAAGAGAGGGAGATATGTTTTAGCTAATATATCTTACAGTTGCCTGGATCAAGATAACCCAGTGAGACGAGGAAACCAGGGCCTACGTACGATAGGAATTTTTTCCATCCAGGTTTCTGAGCATCACCAAAAGAACTCCAAATTAATATGAAAAAAAGTCATATAGCACACAAGCTAAAGAGTTTATTACTATAAGCAATTATACCGGCTTTTCATCAGCTCCGTCCTGATGATTATGACCGCCGACATCAATGGAAGTCGGATGCTCATCATCTCCAATAGAAACTATCCGATTGCTACGACCAACCCTGAAGGAACCTGAAACTATCTCATCACCTTGATGTTCCTGTTGTACACTTGCCATCTCTCTCTATGTCTCTCCCGGCATCAATCTCGACAATTTATAATCTCGACTTTAATTTGCAGCCTTTAGTATTACTTGCAAGTAATATATTAGTTACAAGGAGATGCCATTGACCGTTGCATGCGCAGTAAGGAAGTTATTGATTATATGCTTATTTAATTTATCAGGGTGATCAGTAGAGTTGGTTTATTATTGTTTTGTACTCTTCGGAAGCAGGAGCTGTTAATGTCAAAGCCTATGCTTACTCATATTTAAGTGTGCCTGGCTAGTTAATCACGAAGCTTAGCAGTTATTACACGTACATGTTCACACGACGTCAGCCAAGTCGGGTCTCATTTAGGGGCTTAATCATGTAGACATTAGGTCCAGACAAGAATGGTGGTTTTAACATACATTTTTTATTTTATACTTATTTATTTAATTAAATAATATATATGATCAAGTTCATAAGATAAATATATTTCGCAAATAAAATTATAATAAGAACATATTATGCTAACGATATTACATTTACGTGTTATTTCCAAATTGTTCATAATCATTACTCTAATAAGACTGGACCTTAATAGAATAGAAAAACTATCATATATTATAATTTTTTTATAAAAGAAATAATTGATCTCATAGGCTAAAGTATAAAGATAGTTAAACAAATTTTGCGGGTGTTTCTTAGATAACAAGTTTACTTAATTGACCCAATTATGAGGATTCTAAACGTAACATTTACTTTTGTGCCTCTCGATTTCCTCATTCCAATGATTGTATAATTAATCGTTAGACTTAAGATTTTCAAAGTATCTCAAGTGGAAAATACTAAATTTTGATGTTGCTTATGACATATTCTATTTAAAACAGCTTAGTTAGCAACTATATAAAGATAGTTGAATACGTCAATTGATTTGTTATCTTCAAGTAATTAGGAAGAATTTTTCACTACCTTTTATTAGTAATGATATAAGGAAATCTTTAATGTTTGAGATTTGAAAATGATGTAAATTAATTACTCTTTGGCAAGAATGAATATGGATTGATTTAAATAAATTAAACACTAATTTTATATTCTATGTCTAATTAGAACATTGGATGATGAAAGTATTAAATTATATGTTGTAACCATGCAAATACATGTAAGGTAAAATTAATTTGATATTCCTAATACTTAAGTAGTCATGATTGTTACTAGACATCGATCTTAATTTATGATTATAAATTATTTAATTAGAGAATTAAAGATAAATTAAAGAATTATCTAACTCTAATTATGAATTATAATTATAATTTGTGATCATTATCAACATATTAGAAAACTAATGGATCACAAATGAAGATAATTTTAAAAGAAAATTTAAATTAAATTAAGTTGTACTTAATTTTAAAGTTTGAGATAGTTCAGAGATCAAATATGAAATATTTGATTTTATAAATATTAAATTATAAATATAATTGAATTAGACTTTAATTGTAATTAGAATCTCAATTTTAATTAGAAAGAGACCCTCATGTCTTTTTCTATAAAAAGGAAAAATATATTAAAGAGTTAGCACTTCTTTCTTTTTCCTCTCAAAGGTATTTAAATTTTTTTTCTTTTCTCTGTAAATACCATCAAAAGCTGGATACCTTAACATCTTGTGACTGATAGTTTGAGAATAAAAGTTTTGTAAGAATCCGAACTATGTACGTCAATTCTTTTATTTCTGATTCATATATTTTAAGTTATTCAATTAAAGAGATCCATAAAGAAATCATTAAAAAATTATTTTCTGCTAGATATCAAAATCTCCTTTTAATGTTTATTTTGTAGCAATTGCCTGATTATTATTGATTTGACAACTTAGCTTAAATTTTTTGATGCAGAAGTTTTTTGACTTTTATTTGTCTTATAGTTTATTTGTTATTTTCTAAAAAGAAAGTTTCAATTTTCCGAAAATTGGATTTTGCAAAACATACATTATATGCCCCATAGTTTTATGGTTTTCTTGAAAATAAATCACGCCTTAGCCATACTATAAAGCTTCTAGAAAACTTGTTTGATGTCCTTATTTTTCTGCTTCTGAATTTTGATCAATCACATGCCTATGCCTTCGTGTGCTCTGTTTCTAGAAAACAATATTGATTTAAACTTTATGGATCCTTGCCTCCCTAAAGCTTTTAGATTATGGAAGTTTCCTTTGATCTTTGTGTTGATTTTTGGGAAACTTGAGGAATGCTTATTGAACTGAACTGATTATGAGGACATCGAATAGAACATTACTTATGTGCTTGTGAACCTTCTCATTATAATAGTTGTATAATTGATCATTAGACTTAAAATTACTAAAGTATCTCATATAGGAATTACTACGTTTTGATAGTACTTATAACTTATTTTATTTGGAGTACCTTAGTCGATAGTACTTGGATATAATATGAATTATATGGAGATAGTTGAGTAAGTCAATGAAGGATTTATCACTTTAAAATAATTAGAAAAAATGTTCTATTGTTTTTTAATGGTAATAATTTAAGGATTTCTCTTAACAAAGTGAATTGAGATTTGATGATGATATTTTCAAATATCAATTATGAATTAATTACTAATTAGTAAGAATGAATATGATTGGATTTAAATATAGTAGACACTAATTCTATACTTTATGTCTAACTAAAATATTGGATGATGAAAAGATTAACTATACGTTATAACCATTCATGGACAGGATAAGTCAAATCACTTTAGAATTCATTATATTTAGATGCTTATGATATATTAGTAAATGTCAATCTTAATTTATAGTTCTAAATTATTTAATCAAAAAATTAAATAAAATTTTTTAATTTATCTAATTATAATTATGAATTATAATTAAAATTTATAATCATTTCTAACACATTATAAATATAATGTGTCATACATAAAAGCAATTAAAAAGAGAAAACTAATTTAAATTAATTTGAACTTAATTTTAAAGTTTAAGAAATTTCATGAATCAAGTATAAAATATTTGATTTTATTAAGATTAAATTATAATTGAGTTATATTTTAATTGTAATTATCAATTTAATTTCAATGGAAAGAAACTTTATATTCTTTTTCTATCAATAAGAAAAAGGCATTAAATAGGTAGTAATCCTTTTCTTTTCTCTCAAAAGTGTTTGAGTTCCTTTTGTTTTCTTTATGAATATCGTTAAAGGCTAGACATATAATTAACTTGAAGTTGACAGTTTGAGAAATTATTTTAAAAATTTTGAATAAGGTACATTTCAACCATTTATTTATAATTTGTATATTTTTAAATTATTTAATTAAAAATCTATTAAAATTTATAAAAATATTTATTTTTTGTTATACATATAATTCTATTTCGATTAATTTGCCAACACATAATTCATCGAGAATTTTAACCAATAAAGCATTACGATGATAAGGTTATCAAGTTACCTGAACCTCCTTTTTTAACATAAAATTAATTCAATACATTAGAGTTAGCGCTCTTTCATGAAGTATTTGTTGAAAATGAGGGTGTTAGTTCAATACTATTTATAAGCACAACTGGCTTCATAATTCAGAAGCCTTAGTAAACTGAACTAACTAAATCACCTCTATCTTTACCAGATTATAGCACTAACTAATTGGATAACACCCCGTCTAAATAGGACTATATATGATAAGATTTAGCTACATAAGAACTAATAAGATAAGAGATTACTTTTAATTAGGAAAGATACATTCATATTCATAAAGATCTCTACTATCTTTAGATGATGCTCCACATGGTCTTTCTCTTTTAGAGATGATATATATCTACTGTGATCTTATCTGCCACATCATCCAAAATCTCACTTTGATCTCTATCCCTTAATAATGAGTCATTTAAGCCCAAAGCCTTTCATAGCACACTGGCCTGGTCCAATGGTTACCCTTGTCAAGTTCATTAGTCATAGTCTGTTTATTCGAGCCCACATTAAGTCCTTAGAGCTTTCACATATCTCCCTTATGGATGTGATCTAAACTTTCAACCTAAGGTCCATCTCAAGCTATTTTTTGGTCTCACATCTGAATCTTGCATCTCGTCAAATATTTATGTCAATGTGCATCAATGCATGCCAACTAATTGAAAATACCCGTTTTCCTTGCTTACTCGCAAGTCGTTGCCTTGTTCCATCATCTCGAGTGCCAAACATTAGTCAAGGTTCGTCAATACCCGCACGATTTTGCAATTTAACTCAGAGGTCTAACACTGGCCACCACAAGTGGCTAGGTAATTTGGTAATGGGTTAGCCGAGCCAGGCCCACCGAAGACTTAGTTCGGCCTAACAGCTTATACTCGATTGGGTCTAAGACTTGGGCAACTCAAGTTCGAACTTGACCCGAAGCCCTTTTCTAATTGATCGGGCCTCGGGCTAGTTTGCCAAGCATACAAGTGGTTGCTACCCATTTTCTTGAATGATTAAATTTATATGAATATTACGTGCATTGTTCATCAACAAGTTTTAATTCCTATACCATATTATTGCTAAAAAGTATTCTAAAACCAAAGTTTAACACTTCATTTATAATTTCGTTGCGTTGAAAATGTCGAAAAAGGAATCCATAAATATATATTAATTTAAAAACTTCGATTCTATATTTGAAAAAATATTTTAATTAATGTCCTAAGATATTAGGTTGGAAATGAAATACACATTTTCTTAAACATATACGTACGTGAAAAAGACTATATCCTACTTCAATAATTTTATTGTTAATAACACATATTTTCCAACTGAAAAATGTGTGGTATACTATACTTTACAACTAGATCATTCTTCTGTGTGTTTAGGTTGATTTTCAAGTAGCACTTAAAAAACCCTGATTATGTTGATGCTGAGCGTAGGAACACTTGCCTCGACGAACTAATCTTTGAATGTTCGCAAAGACGGGCTACAATTATTTTGATACAAGTTAAACTAAATTCAATAAACATTTTGGTTTATCATTACTTGATCTTCGTCTCCATAACCTCTATTCTACACCAATCAATTCATACAATTCTTTGTTTCTTGCTTCCTCGGGTATACAGTGACTTATGGTTCCAAAAGTATATTTTATTACATATTCTGGGTTGCAACATACTCAAAAGAGAATTGTTATGTTTACGTAGTACATAGTCATCACAGTAAAGCGTTGACCTGATTGTGGCTATGTATTCCAGTTCAATTCTTGGGACACATTATGTTACTTTCGCAAAAATATGGTTCTAACTCCTGCAATCAGATTAGCTCTCTAAATAAGTTCGACCTAACTTTGCGTTGTCATATTGACATATAATTGAAGCCTATTTGATGCTAATTTATTCAAATTTGAGGGGCAACAAATGTGAATTTCTATCTCAGCGAAGTTTAGCCCATGTCAATGAATCAGTAATATGTGTACAAGTTTGTAATTAAAATTTTTGTTAAGAGTCGATTATTTGTGATCAGCATTATTAGTTTATATCCTTATAACTAATTAATTGGTTACAATTTTATATACGATATTATTAATTTCTTCAACAAAGATATTTTGTATCTTTATTTATTTTTGTCAATAATGTTTAATACTAAAGAGAAAAGCGTTGGAATAATTGATATTCAATTGAAATTATGATATACTGATAATTTGAAATTATTTATTATTATTAAATTATTCTTAGTAATAGTTCCATCAAGATTGAATATTAATGAAATGATAAAATTAGTAAATATTATATTTCTTTCTTATGAAAAAAGTAATTTATCTTATAAATTTAGATATAAATACTTAAATAAATGTGTGAATAATTATTAGAGAATAATTTTACTGAATTGTCTAATAACGGGATCCCAAATAGCACATTATTTCTATGTTTGTAGATACCTATATAATCAATTCTTATACTTAATATTATCAAACTATTTCATATAATAATTAATATGTTTTTTTATTCTACTTATTATTTATTATATTTGTGATAGCTCAAATAGTATTACTTAGATATGATATGAACTATATGAAAATAGTTGAGTAAGTTAATAAAAAATTTGTCGCTCTTAAAGTAATTAGAGAGACTCTCCTTGAGTAATAAATTGAGAATTCTCTAGTCATAATAAATGAAGATTTGGAAAGGTTTATTTTCAAATCTCACTTATAAATTAATTATTAATTAGAAATTTAATATGATTGGATTTCAATATAATATGATTAATTTCATATTATATGATGAAAGACTTAAATTATACATTATAACAATATATAAATAGGTTAAGTCAAACTATTTTAACATTTTAAATATTTAGATAGTCATGATATATTACTAGATATCAATCTTGATAATTAATTACACATTATTTAATTAGAGAAATTAAACAGAATTTGAATTTATTTAGTTCTAAATGAATTATAATTATATTTATAATCATTTTCAACATATTAAAAACTTAATAGGTCATACATGTAGAACAATTAAAGACAACAAAATAATTTAAATTTAATTTATCTAATTGTGAAATTTAAAAAAATTTAAGGGGCAAATATAAAATATTTGAATTTATAATAATTACAAAATATGAGATATTTGAATATATAAATTTACATGGTAATTTGATCTCAACTAATTTTTTAATAATTATACCAAAGGTCCTTTAATTTTAAAATGATTAATGTTTTGATTTGATGAGATTTTAATGCTATAACTTTACTTGCAAGAGTTGCAAGCGATATGTTAATTACGCCGTATGAATCTTTATCGCAAAAGTTATATGTCCATATTGTGTCTATTTCTATGTTTCTAGAAATTGCATGAACTAATGGTTTTTGGATTGATACCCACGTTATGTCTTTATAATTATAAAGCTTAATGTATAATTATGATTAGGGTTTTAATTGATTGTTATAGTTATCAAATTAACAGTTATATAATTATATAAAAATTGAAAAATAACACCAAGAGACACTTGAAGTGTCTTCCCGACGCAAAGTCTTTGATGAAGGATACACCAGCGATAGGAGTCGGTATGTCTAACAACAAAGAAGCTAGTGGTGAAAGTCAGCACTAACAAAGTGATGAGAACACTATCAGACGAGAAATCACTATGGGTTGTTTGAGAGAACTCATGAAATCAGACGAGAAATCACTATGGGTTGTTTGAGAGAACTCATGAACTATAGCTCTGGAAATAAGTTGTTGGTAATGGAAATCGAAGGAAGTGTGAGACGTAACCCAGAAAGCTTTTCGATGTCGAAGTAATGTTCAGAAGCATATGATCAGGACATAGTCTGCGACGGCTTAATTCCTAATTTAGGAGAAATTAGGGGGTGCGTGTAATACCTATGCCTATAGGGGAGAAAACGCATTATACGTTGCCGACGCCTCTCGGTGCAAGTGGTTGATATTAGGTATTAATGTTAGGAGTTAAAGAATCATAATGTGAGAACATAAACACTCACATTATGATTATGCATTTCATAGAGTTGTTTAGTGCACAAAGTAGGGTGGAGAAGTATGAGACTTCTAATTCATTATATCATTAGAAGATGGAAGAAGTATCTTTGATAGAGTCACTTGTACTAAAGATGATTAGATATATTAAAAAATTATGACAATTTAGTTTTTTTTGGACCATGAAATAAGCATTAATTTTGAGATTCAGTCTTCAAATTCAAGCTTTTTATAATTTATAATAAATTATCAAATAAACTAAAATGATGTAACAGTATCTTAAGTATTGAATAAGCTCAAGACTACATAAAGGTCCCTTAAAAAGGAACATAGTTATGATTTTATTGTAAATTCTTCAAAGTGTAAGAAAAAGGTCTCCAAAAGGAATAAGAACAAGAAAAGGAGGATTATGCTAAATTAGCGAATCCAACCAGTGGTATTAATAAGGAAAACAACAAGGGAACATACTTTCAATGTGCACACAATGGATTCTAGAAGAGGAACTACGTGGTTATCTTGCTAGTATGATGGACTAAAAACTTAAGATAGTGCCATCTCTATATATGTTTATGATTAATATAATGCCATCTCCATATATGTTTATGATTAATATCAATCTTTCTACTTCTACTTCACAATCTAGTGTGTTAAGAGTAGGCTATGGTTCTCACATTTTGTAGTGATGTGTATATGCTAATAAAGAGTAGATCATTAATTTCAATAAGTTGATAAAGATACTATGTTATATAAACTGACAGTAGACTAAAATTGCTATACCTAAAGATTTGAGGATGTGATACTTGTGTGAAGTGTATTATAGCTAACAAACTTTAAGATAAATAAGATAAATGAAAATTTATAGGTATTCAAAAGAAAATATCAATTATCAATTTTATTATCATCTTAAACAAAAGGTGTTTGTGTCAAGTTGTACTATATAAAAATTAAACTTATGCTTAAGGAAAGTCCTGGGAGTGAGCTAGAACTTAAAGAAGTTTAATAACCATAAATTCATAACCAAATGAAATGAGAACCTCAAGTTAATACATATGATATATAAGTTCTAGAGACTCACAATTTGCAATATACTAGTAGGATACATCATTTCCCAATTAGAGTTCTTTTTTTGTTTTATATATCATTAAAGTTAGGTAATTGAATAATGTATAGTTGATTTAAAAAATAATTTAATAGAGAGTTTAAATTAAATTTGTTTTTGAATTTTTTTATTTTTAATTATCATTTTAAGTTGTTATATTAAGATCATTCTGTAGGAAAATTGTAAAAATTATTATGTTTCAGCAAGATTTGGTCGCGATCAGTTTTTCAATAGGCCTATACCAAATTGGATGACTAGGATTGAGATAGGCACGTTTTTCATGTAGTATATAATACAAAGTTAATTATTAGATGTCACAATTTGGCTAAAATTAAGGAGGAAATTAGAACTAAACGGTGCAGCAATGTCCTAAAGTCAAAAGTAGTATAAAATATGAAAAGTTTTGTGAAACCTCGCATATATAGGATTAATAAATAGAACACGACAGCAATCAATTACCTGCTTATCGTATCAACTAAACCTCCAGGTCCGCCCAAAATTAATGACGTAGCAAGCGTATAAAAACTGATTTGAAATCACCAAAAGATGATAAAGTGGTTCTGTTAACATATTTAACTATTGATGTTACTTTCAGTGTGGTGAGTACAAACATGTGTCAGACGGTGTCTAAACAATTACTGTTAGTATTTTTAAAAATATGTTGAGTTGTGTTTCAAAAATATTATAAACATGTGAAGTTAGATTACGTGAACTTTGAGTATAAATATTTGTTTAACACAATGTTAAAGGTGTTTAAGTTATGTTCCTAGGAAATACACATCAGTTCTGGTATAACTGGAAGCTCTTACTTATCACCAAACGCCAGCCGCCGGTATCTATTTTCTAGTTCAGCTTATAAAGGTCCTGTTTGACAATCAGCTGATTTTAAGTATTACTGTATGTTGTTACAACAGTTTTAGCTTTACTACGTACTCAGAAAGGTTCAGCTTAGTACAGACTTCACTAGCGGAAATCCAAAGAACACTTGTAAATTATGAAACCACTTTCCACGTCTAACTTGCATTCATTTCACAGGAGTTAATTAGTAATACTGACCTAATATGTTTACTGTCATGACTTGTATATTAATAGTAAAGAAACAATTTTTTTTGGTTTTTTTTTAACTTACAAATCAGAGGTAGAGTCCAATTTTGTGGCTTAACCTGTACAATCCAACTAAAATTACCAAAATTCTATAAAATTAAAACTAAAGTAAATGTTGAGTGGTTCAGAATCTACCGACTTAGCTTCAATAGGCGTCATCCCAAACTAGAACAGGCCAATCTATCCTGCATCAGTGTTGTGTTATTATTTCATAAAATTAAGAAGTGGGTGAAGCATGATCAATAATCCATAAAGTTAGGATGATAAATAAACGAGCGACTTATTTATTTCAATTTTCAACTAAATTGAAAGTTTTTCTTTAATTTTAATTTTAAGCAAAAATCACGAAATATGCTAAAATATATAACCCCTTACTGTCAATAATACTAGTAAGTAGTAATTAACCTCTAAGTTTAAGACCGACGGCCCAAAGCCCATCTTTCTAACCAATCTCACAAGTTACAAGTTATTTTTGAATTTTGACAGTACCACAAAGCTTACTAAGAATCAACCGGCCAAAACGGTAAAATAACCCTTAACATTTATACTGATGTTTGAATTGGACCCTAACATTTTAAAGTGTTCAAAATGAATCTTAACGTTTACAAAAAATTAAAAATGAATCTTAATATTTAGAAAACGTTCAAAATAAACCCTGATTGGATGGAATCACTGATGGTGTTAGATCTCCGTCAGTTAACTGCAGACATGGTAATTTTTTTTAAAATTTTTTTAAAGTAGGACCTACTCTAGCATTGATGTGGACTTTTTAAAAACAAAAGTGGGCCCCAATATATCTTAAACACTGCGTTAAAATAGTTGAAAGCTTCCAAGAAATTAAATATAGAAGTGGATCCATGATCTTGAATAAACAAACCAGTTAAGCAGTTCCAGGGATTGCCACACAAACTAATGGCTTCTTTGTCTCCATTGAAAGCTTCATGCACTTAGTTAAGTCCACTTCACATCGATCACAAGACACCCATATGAAGTTTTGAAGCAACTCAGCTGACTATAGATGAACAGTAGCTAATCCAAAAGCTTTTCCAGGACAAACCCTATTATGTCCAGACTCGAAAGGAGCCAAGAAGCTCTTAATACTCCCTGCAAGAAGTTCTGAATATGCTTCGGATTTAGGTAAAGTTGCCATTGCTTCTATACGGAGTGCAGACATGAATGATTAGAAATACTTTTTCTCTGAACAACCATTAATACTAAGAGGTGCTTGGTTGATAGGTTTAAGAAGGAGGCCATTTAAACAAGGCAAGTTTAAATAAAAGAAAAGAATTATATACAATAAGAATTTATAAATATAAGTAAATATTT
>JAOQMM010000006.1:7776318-7786552 GCA_027563515.1 Erythroxylum platyclados
AATGCTACTCTTGCCTTTCAAGCTGCAATTTGGAGGTGGATGACCCCAATGAAGAAATCACAACCTTCAGCTCATGACATTTAAGATGATTTTTGAATGTTTAGTTAACTTCTCCCATCCTAACAAAGACCCAACAACAAGAACATCATTTGTCCCTAGCCAAAATTACGGACTATAATTCCTTTGCATGATGGTTGGTATGATGGTATCATAAAGGATGACATAATTTGGGGCTACAATACATAGTTAGAGTTCTAAAGTTTAAAGTTTTAAGAAGCTCAATAGTGCTCAATTTTGAAAAACAAGGATGTTAATCACCTTAAACTTTCCAGTGCTATAACAAAATAAATGAGAGCATCATTATTTCAGTATAGGTTCACAATCTCCACTATTCCAGCATAAGGCCCATTAGTTTCTTCCAACCTTTGAAGATGGCAAGCAGTTGATGTGTAAAGGTAGGTTGTGTTTGATGTTTCGTATTGTAAATTCATATCTAATTTTGTACTTTTATTTGCATGCTTTGGTATGCTTTAATTGACAACTAATTATCCAAATGATTCTTTTTTGCACATTATCTAATCATTGAACTGTTGAGAATTTTTAACTTTGAACTTAAGGTACGAAATATATATTTTCTTAAGTATATTTTATGTTTTGTCCATTATGCAGCTAACCTTTCCTTTCAAGTATGATAACCACTCTATCTAGTCCTTTTATATATGTCAATTCAAACAACTAAAATCTTCATTATAGGTTAGTGAGTTGGTGGCTTCCTTTAGTACCACAAGCTACTTTATTTTTCTCTCGATACGAATATTAGGACATAAGGAAGTGCTAAATACATAGAAAAATAGTAACAAATATGATATGGGCTTATATATATAGTAGGACGTACACATTATTAATTCAGATACTTGTCTGCTAAGGTTGATAACCACTTTTAAGTCTACTTAAAGACTTTTTGTTCATCTTCTAAACTCACCAGGCTTGTATTTTAAGCTTTAAAGTTTCTGGTTTGTTTTCCTTTTATCATTTTTTCTTTCATTTCTAGCTTATCCTGTTCTCTTCTTGTTAATGTTTTCTTGAAAATGTTGCTTTTATTTTTCTTACCTTACTATTTTATGTCCAACCTTGTTATAGGAAGATTGCTTTTTTTAGGAAGATTACTTCAAGCTCAATTGTTAGTCAAGTGCACATAATACTATTTTTCAAAATTTACATTTATGTAGTTTATTGTCTCTCCCTCTTTACCTTTCTGTTTTCCATGTGTAAAAGTATAAAAGGAAGATTTTCATGTTGCATATTCTAAAATTCTGTGTTTGTTTAAAGTTATCATGTCAATTATAGTTGTAATTATTTTAATGAAACCTCAATTGTTGTGAACTTGGGTTATTTACTTATTGGTCCTCAATTTTGACATAAGTTTGACTGCTTTGAATAGATATTCCAAGTTTTAGTAAGTAAAATTAAAAACAACTTTGTACTCTATCAATTAATAGCTATGAGTGTACCTTCAAGCAAATTGCAAACTTTTGTCATTTTTATATGTGATGTTAACAAGATAGGCGTGTATCTCAAAATGTATGTTATATTGAGATGTTCATGAATTTTAAAGCTCTCATATTATTCAATATGCATGCAACAAATAGGAAAAATTGTCATATCAACATTTGAGTGATTTGCGAGTTCTAAATTGTTCATTGTGATTGGTGTGTGGGCTGCCCCAATGTCTTCTCCATACTTGATTTGTTTGTGAGCATTAAAGTTCTCATCTTATTCAGTATGCATGCTACAAATTGGAAAACTTGTGTTATATAAACATTTGAGTTGTTTTCGAGTTTTAAAGTGCTTGTGTGCTTTAGCGCATATGTTGTTAATAGGCAATCATATTTCTTATTAATCTTTTTTACGAGAGTCTAACATGATATGCACTAGAATTTATAACAACTATATACATACATAACAGAAGAAAACAAGTAAAACATAGAATAGAAATTTCAAAACTTGGTGGGAGAAGAAAAGTCAATATTAAATAGGAACAAAAACTAAGCCGGTTTGATGTTGAAGGCCCGACATTAGGACTTAGGCCATATCCACCAAAACTTCACTGTTTTTTTCAAATACGACATAAACACTAATTCTAATTTAACCATCCTATTTCCTATGTCCTATTTTAAATACATATTAAATGACACCATACTCTATCTGTTTTCATTTAATAGAGTTTCCCACGATATTCTTATTATAATATTATGTTTTCATATCTTATTACAAAGCTTGTCACAGTCTGCCAACCAATTGTATCCTTTGGTAGACTACAAACTTGGTATGTCATAATGTCTACCAACTAATTGCATTCTTCAGTAGAATATTCTCGTTTTTGCCATAGAAAATAATGTTTGTTCTACTATGTTGCCACAATATTGCAACAATAATATTCCTCTTCAAGTCATACATAAAAACTTTATTCTGCCTTAAACAACAATGAAGCTACTAGTGCAGGTTTGCTAATTTTTAATACCTTTAACTAGACTTATGCTCAAATATATATTTATATATTCTAATATTTTCATGTCATTATTCATTTGTTGTCAGTTTCTAATGCTAGTACTAGAAAAAAAATGTAAAGGTAAAACTAGAGATTACAAACTGCAATGAATTGTAAGTTATCAATACAGGTTAATACTCAATAAGATCATCTTATAAACAAGGTCTAATATGCCAAAATTGTCAAGTGAGTTGGGAATTATTGCAAGAATAGAACTATCTTATATGAAACATGTTAAGGACTTAAAGGAAGACAACTTTCTTTAAAATGGTTTGGGAAAAGTTCCGGTAATTTTTCAAAATCTTTAACTTTATGCAATGTTGTTTTAATGATTTTAAGATTAATTACATTTTTACTTATCGTTCACAATTAATATTGAATATTGTGGATACTGAGAACCCAAATGTTTCAAATTATGTTACTTCATTATTGAAACAAAGGACTAAAGATCATAATTTTATAACCATTGTAAATCTTTTCCTTACAATGTGAAGGCACAAAATCATGTTCCCGAATAAATATCTAAACAAAATTGGAATAGTTTGTGTGACTATTAGTCTAACCCAAAAGTTCAAGTTAGTTTTCTTTACCTTCACATTTGCTTGCATTAATCTTATTAGATAATTTAACAACTAAGTTATGTTTTTTCTTAATTTAGGAAATTGTGAGAAGGCAAGGGTCAATAGATCAAAAATAAAGACACACCTCATTATCAAGGTCAAAGTTGTAGTTGTCCAAAATGAATATGTCATATCTATGCTTGCAAGTTATACTTAAATCAATAAACACTATATTATT
The DNA here is from genome assembly GCA_027563515.1 of Erythroxylum platyclados. Taxonomy (NCBI): domain Eukaryota; kingdom Viridiplantae; phylum Streptophyta; class Magnoliopsida; order Malpighiales; family Erythroxylaceae; genus Erythroxylum; species Erythroxylum platyclados. The sequence continues at coordinate 7,779,665 of JAOQMM010000006.1, forward strand.
TATTGAACCTTATTTTTTTTCATAAGACAAAGTGAGAAGACACTACATGGATAAGAGTATGATAAGATCACACTATATAAAGTCACTTACTATAAGGAAGGTAAAGGATGGATGTCAGAAGAAGCAGAAAACAACTATGTAAGTATAAAAGTTTGTTCAATATTTTTATAGTAAGATGTGGATTGAATATTTTTATTATTTTAAAATAAGATGCAAGAGTTATTAGTTCTAGGTCTGAGCAGAAAGAGCTCAGTGCAGAAGACATTTGTGATACATACTTGGTACTCATTTTAGACATAAGAAAAACCTTGGCTGTGGCCCTAAGCCAAAAGTTCCAATCTCAACATATAAAACAATCATTGAACAACTTCAAGAGGAAAACAACAATCTTAAAGTTGCATTATAGGCTGAAGTTATTAAGGGAGACGAAACTCAAGCTAAATTAGCAAAACATGATATGTTATTTAAAAGATTACTTGACCTAAATTATGATGGAAATGAAGACAAAAGTAAAGGATATTAATTATATCTCCTATACGTATTCTAGCACTTCCTAAATCTACAAAAATTTAATTTTATTACTTTTTTCTTGGGTTATAAAATAGATGAAGATGCAACTAATGAGTGATTATGTTGTGAATCGTAAAGTTATGTGGTATTTGCTTTACTAAGAACCAAATACTTAGTGTATCAATACTCTCACAATATTTTTAGTTGACTTTAACCACCATTTTTGGATGATTACAAGTTCTTAGACTTGGACAACACTAAGTAGTTGTTCAGGTTTATATTTAAATGTTTTGTAATCTGAACATCTTTTTCAGTATGTTAGACATATTCCAATTTATGAAGTGGTCTCCTTATTTATTTTCTTGTCTATAAGAATTGCTCAAGTTGTCATTAATATCTTATATAGGAATAAACGATCATTCTTTAATGTTATATTTTTTTTGTCTATGATTTTTGAAAACTCGCTTATAATTTTTAGCTATGAAAAATTGACGATGCTTTATGCAAAAAAAATATAAACGTTACAAATAACTATAGACATTTTTTAACAATTGGCTATGTTTCTTTTTTTATTTTGTATCCAATAGTCTACTTTGTTGTAGTGTTAGCCAGTTCCTTCTTTTCACCTCATCATTTTAATGTCTCTCTTTTTATTGCTGTTTCTTTAAATCCTATATTCTATTCTTCGATTGATAGAGCTTAAAAGTTTGTGTGTTGTTAACAAGTGACGCTTCCTCGCTGTAATGTTTAATTGCTTTTCCTGGAATATTTTCAGTTGCTATATTGTTCTGTATTTGATCATCAACAATGAAAATTTATATTTCCAACTTTTTAGTCCTTTTATATGTCATGTTATATTGTGATTTCTTTGTCAACTGCTTCTTTTTTTTTTTTTTTGGTTGAAAAGTTTTAACTGCTTGACTACATGTTAATACAATCTCAATAATTAACAATATCAATTTAGAAGGTAGCGTAGTTGGGACGGCAGAAATCCTCTTTGTCTTTTATACATCAAAACCTTAACAAAAAGCAAATAGAAGACAAACAATGGGTCGGATAATATATATAATAGTTAGATAGACAAACAATGGGTCGGATAATATAAATAATTAACAAGGTTGTTTAATTATGTTATCTATATTTTAAAGCTATTCATTGCTTGTATCTAGTCCATTTCTTTTTGATGTATACTTCTAATTAAACAAATCGAGCTCAAATCAAGTGGCAGTGTGAAACATGTCATTCCTTAACATGTGTACATGCTTAGTTTAGTAACTCAGCATATGTAATATATACAAAATGAAGTCTCATATGATTATAGTTTATCGATATTGATGTCTAAATTTTGCCCAAAAAAAAACTATTTCTTTCTAGAAGAACTTAAAAGAGATCACTTTTTAAATTCATAATTTAAATTTCAATTAATAAAATTTATTTTAAAAAAGGGATGTTTATATTTCAAATGCAAAATGAAGGATTTTTTTTAAAAAGTAAAATGAAAACTTTTAACTCTACATCTAGAAAACAAAAATAAGTAGATGTATATGTACACACAAATCATAGATTGAAGGGTTTAGTCATCCTTTTTCACCTGAAAAGATATGTTAATGAAAGATTATATTTCAATTGTTAAATGTAGCACACATCTTAGTGATTAGTTTAAGATTAACCATAAATTTATAAAGAAAAAATAATATGAAAACATACCTATTTTGTTACTTATTTCTATTTAAATTAGTTATTTAACTTTCAAATAAACTCATTAAACTACGAACAAATTCACAAATTAATGCATATAAGTTTTGATGTATTAGAGAATTTGAATATTTGCAATAACTTACTTAAACAAGTATAAGAAGCTTTATATTAAAATTATTGAATGAATAAGCACTTGACTCGTACCAATAGACTAATATTTTTGACTTTAATTCATTTAATTAAATCTTTAATTTCATTATTTTATTTTATACTGGATCAGATTTAATTGTCTTATTATAACTAAAAACTTGTACTTGATTAATAAATTATCAATAGAAAATTCTAAGATAACTATCATGTTAATGGCTTGTAATTATTTAAATCATAAAGCATCACTTCTCCAAGTTCATTGACATTTGAATATCGAAAATATATATATATGCTTCAAATTATTCACTTGAGCCATGACCTAAGCTAATTAGGAAGCAGCACGGCGGCCATGGATTTTTCTCTTTGGCATAGTCCGACCTTCTTTTGTTCCTTCACTTCAAACTTCAAAGCTGGCTCTTTGATCAATTGTTGTTTTCTTTTTCTTTTTTTTAGCCCCTATTCAAGATCCAGAAGTTAAATTTCCACTTTAACTTCTAACAATGCATTGAGATCCCAAAATTTTCCCTCAAATGTGCGCATATTCCTTTATCTCCAAAAAGAGTGTATGCCATAATTCATCACCAGTTTAAACGATGAGTGAATGTAATACTCTCAACTCATAGCAAGAATCTAGATCAGGATGAGGCTTGACGGAATGCTTTGCACAAGACTTGCAAAGAATACATTAGTAGCTCTGAATCTCTATTCTTTTCAAACTAGCAAAGGTATGTTCAAAAAAAAAAGAAAATATCATAAAGGACAAAAAAAGAAGATCATGAAAATTGAAAATTTGGACAAGCTGCAACGATTCTTCTCCAGCATACTTTAATTGTAAACAATACAGTTGTAAGCTCACTTACCTTATCTGTAATGACACTAAGAAAGGAAGAACTGGTGCTTTTTATTAGCATTCTTCGCGACAAGGCACGGAAAAGCGACAGAAATCAGAAAGCAAATGCGACGACCAAACAGTAGATGAAGCTATCTTATATATAATTAATATGCATAAGAGAAAAGAGTAGAGCTCCAAGCAAAAGATAAAAAAATGTTCATCCAAATCTTGATAGTGTCTTTAATTAAACATTATTTCTGCATAACTACAAAATTGTTCGTCCAACGATTAATGAATTAGTGCACTCTTTTGTCTTTTCCTGTGTCTTCTTGCTTTAGCAGCTTTTCAGATTTGGAACAATTAAAGTAGGCTTCTTCTGTTTTGACTCATATATTAATTTTATACAAGTATAATAATTAGGTCTGATATCAGCCCTCACCTTGATACATTCTCAGCTTGAAAATGAAAATGCCAAACTTTGTATTTGGTCACTGTTTTTGGAATGTAAATAATGCAATTAGGACAATAAACATTGTGCGAAATTAGCGATTCTTTCATATTCCCAGTTCTTTTCCCTACTAAGTTATGTCTAGCTCAATTTTTTGCCTTTTGTTTATAGTTTATTGGAACTATAAAGTTAATTCATTAAATTCCCTTTGCATGTCATAGTCATCTTGAGACCTAATTAGGCAGTTAGTCATGAATTTGTTATAATTGAACAAAATGTGTATAATCCCCCATACAACTAAAGAAAAATAAAAATTTTAATTATTTTTCAAATATTAAAGATCATTTTAATATATAACATGATTAATTCATAAAGAAAATGAGGCATTAAATATAAATTCATATTTTATTGTAAAAATTTTTTTTTTGAAAAATAAAATGTATTAATATCCTTATAAGACTAAAGAGGTATTCAAAGTACAATCTAGGCCAAAATAAATCAAGGCCCCAAAATATTATCCTAAGAAACTAGACAAGTGTCATCAATTAGGATTAAAGGATGCAAGGCAAATGTGTATAAACATATGTAATCCATTATTCTTGCCTCATAAACTAATGCTTCATTTGCTTTTTTGTGTCTTTATAGTGCTCTGATTATACAATACCTCAGCTGATTAGAATGAAGTTTATCGTCTACTCTCTGGATCATTGAAAGACTTATCTCAACATATTTTCCTTGGTTCTCTCGACTGCTCTAAAACACCTGCAAATCCTGTCATGCCTTATCAGGTACTTACAGAAACCTATATTAGGTTATGATTAGGACTTTCAATAGATTGCTTAATCGTCCATCTTCTATAATCCAACTTAGTATTTCTTTGTAATCAAATAGCTTGTTACTGATTGATATTGCATCTTGTGCTTTATCCCATATATAATTTGTGTGTTCACAATCGAAGAAAAGATGGCTTGATGTTTCCCCTTATGTTTTCTACAGAAAACACGTGTTTTGTTTGTTTAGGAAGTTTAGCCTACTTTTGGTACCTAAACCATTTTTAATGGTCAACCATACTAGAAAGGAAATCTTTGGGATCGAATTTCAAAGTAGCATGATCTAATTCAAAAATTTTACCCAATTGAGCATGGGCATGTGATTGCTCCATATGTTCTTGTACCAATTAACTCTTTCACCTTTTCTCCTGAGAAACACTCTACATGAGTTACTGGTGAATTTACCTTAATTATAAGGAGTCCATATGTAGTTGTCTTCAACATTTTCTTGTCAGTTGTTATTTGACAGTGCCTGTGGTAGCACAGGGGGATAGTTGGCCCAGTTTTTCCTAGTGATTGGAGTCTAGAATTTTCTAGAAATTTATTTAAATAGTGTATTATAAGGTTAGAGTCGTGTATGGGTTCCACCTTTAGCCAATTATCTAAATAAAGGGAAGCTTTCCTTCCATTTCACCTTTGATAGCATCGGATAGGGCAAGTTTCATCTTAATTAGTTGCTATCTAAAGTAAGAGTAATTATTGTCTTTATTTAGTTCCTATAGGCTCCTCCTTCTGATTATATAGAAGTGTATCAACCTTAACCAAAGTGATCCCCTCACTATAAGCAATCTCCAAAGCCTTTTTTACAATTAGGGTTTTGTTACTAAGAGTAATTGACTTAATTCCCAATCCTCCTTTCCCAAGTGGTTCACAAACATCATGCCACTTGACCTTAGCCATTATTCTTCCTTCCTTTCTTCCTCCCCATAGGAAATCTCTCATACTTTTTTCAACTGACTTTGTTACACCTTTGGAAAGTAATATATGGGTTGCCCAATAAACATGAAGTGAGTTTAGCACTAGTTTAATAAGAACTAACCTTCCCCTATAAGATAGATCTTTGTTGCACCAGTAGTTAAGTCTCTGGTAAATCTTATCTAATAATGGTAAGATTGCCCAAACCTTAATCTCTTTATAGAGACTGGTAACCTAAGGTAGTTAAGAGGATGGCCTTGCTCTCTGAAAACTAGAGATTCTACTTAGCCAAACTTCATTATTCATTGCACTTAAAAACATAATTAATTTGTTCTCGTTATAGTTTACACTCAATTCTGATCGCTCCTTGACTATCTTTAGGGTGTTGGATATTATATAAACAGATTGGTCATTAGCTTTATTGAAGATTAATCATCTATAAAGGATAAATCTACTAATCCCACTCTTTTGCATTTGCTATGGTAGCCAAAGTTCAGATTCAGAGAGATGTTGAACCTTAATAGTCTAGTTAGGACTTCCATACATAAGACAAAAATGTAAGAGGACAAGGTGTCCCCCTACCTTAAACCATTACCTCTTTTAAAGAGTCTAATTGTGTCACCATTTATTAAGATTCTGAAAGAGGTTATGGTGATACATTTCAATAACCAGTTTCTATATTTTTCTAAGAACCAAAAGCCTAGAGTAGATACAGTGGAGGAGCTTCTGGATGGGTTGACTGGATGAGGGTGTCGCGGAAGGACCGTGGGGAAGGGGCACCCTCATCCTCTCCTTGGATCCGAAATCGTTTTTTCTTCGTACTTCGGTCGTCTGCTATTAGAGGTGCCTGGGCCTGAAAATGCACAGTTTGCCCACTCATTCTTAACTCTTCTAATTAGTCCAAAGGTACAGATTGTCCTTAACGCACTTGTGCCGGTAAGTCAAATAACAACTCCAGAGTGACACCTGTCCTATCAACATCAATCCAGATAGATGTTAGAATTAAGTATTTACCATAAGAACTAAGCTTATGATCAATGTTGTGCCACATGCTTGGATTACAAATTATTGCTAGTCCTACAGAAAGTTTTAGATCAGAAGATGATACTATGTATGTCCAATACTGTCCTGAAATTTTGTATACAGGGAAGTTAGTTTGCAGAGAAATACTCATTCCTAATAGAACAGGGAGAACCCAAAATTGCAGAGAAATACTCAATCCTGACGGAGTTTAAAGCTTAATAGAATTGATTCTTACCACCTTGTATAAGGAATCCTAATTCTACTTATACTCTTTCTTTATCTTTATAAATGGTGGCGACAAAAGAACCTTCTGTTCTTATACATAGGAAGCTGGTATACATCCATTGATTGTAATTAAGGAGGCGCAATGTGTACAGTAAGCATTGAAGAGGAAACTTTTTTACTAACGATGAAGGAGAAGATGATGAGCAGTTTGCAAGAGGTAGCAAGTTCCGCCTTCTTTTATGATCTCATAAACCAAA
>JAOQMM010000006.1:7786652-7798452 GCA_027563515.1 Erythroxylum platyclados
ATTAAAATCGCCCATAACCAGCCAGGGTGTAGTAGCAAAACGCACAGTCTGCACACGTAGAAAATCCCATAGCTCGCCCAGTTTCTATATTTTTCTAAGAACCAAAAGCCTAGAGTAGATTTATGATGAAGCTTTAGCTAACATTATCAAAGGCTTTATTAAATTCAACTTCTAGAGAACAGTTCTTAGGAGCTTTCTTTCTTGCGTGGTTCCTAAATAGTTCTTGTGCCCATCAAAATATTATCCTTAATGTTTTTTCCCTTTAAAAAAGCTCCTTGTTAGTCTCCAATAAGTAATTGCAAAGCTTGTTTTAGTCTAGCTGCAAGGACTTTTGAAACAAATTTATACGCAAAGTTATAATATGAAAAAGGCCTGAAATTTGTCACAAGGTTGGGATTTCTAGTTTTAGGATTCAAGCAGATGTAAGTTTTATTAAGCTCTTTTAATAGTCTACCAATATAAAAAATTCTTATATAGCATTATTGGCTATATATCTAATAGAGTTCTAGGTTTTTTGGAAGAAGAACCCATTAAATCTATCTGGACCAAGGGCTTAGTTCAAACACCATTTTTTTTCTTTTTTTTTAGGCAGGGTTAGGCCCTCTTAGAGCTCATTATTGACGAAGGCTCTAAGGAGGGGAACAAAAGATATAATGGTTGCTTGAGATCCAATGAATTCTTTGAAGTGTCAGTGAGCTTCCTCTTTTAACTCTTCTTAAGAAGAGATGCATTCCCCCATTTGGTTTCTTCAAGGTAATGATCTTACTACATATGCTAATGCATTTAATTATATTGTGGAAGAATATGGTGTGCTTATCCCCTTATTGAGTCCGTTTTAATCTAGCTCTTTGTCTCAAAGGGAGTGGAGAATTAAGATAGTCATTATGTATTCACAGATTGTCTTCCTTTCTTCTTCAATCTGAATAAGATTAATTACTTTTTGGTATAGGTCATTTTGAATTTGAATCAATCTTGATCTGTCAAATTCAACTTGATCTTTTGTATACATAGATCTTCTAGTATTTGTCTTTTTAAATTCCAGCTTGATTAGTTCCAATTTCTTGACACATTGGAATTATTTGCTAACCATTATCTCTTTCTATGGACACCTATTAATTGCCTCCACAAAGCCTTCTTCCTCTGCCCAAAAATTGTTAAATCTAAAGGGGCTTTTCCTCTTCCAACTGCAATCTATATCCTGTATTATTATTAGTGAGTGATCATATATTATGGGGGCTTTGAATATGGCTTTACTTTTAGGGAACTTCTCTAATTAATCCTTATTTACTAAAGCTTGATCAAGTTTTTTTCTTATCATACAATTGGAATTCTATTTATTGTACCAAGTCAAGATCCTACCTTTCATCGTCATGTCAAAGACATCTATTTTCTGAATACAATATCTAAAATCATTAGGGAAATAGTGTTGACCCACATTTCCTTCTACTTCAACTCTTTGTAGAACACTACTAAAATCACCAAGTATAATCTAAAGGCCTCACATTGTTGCATAAATAGATTTCATGCTATACCATAGTGCTCTTCTGAGGAAATTATAGTTGGAACCATACATAATAGTCACCAATATAGTATACCTATAGACATGTGCATTATTTGGTCAGTTGAATCAATTAAGCTGAAGTTTACTTTGTTCAAGTCATAGGCTACAATAATGCACCCGGAGTGATGATGTTAGTGGTTTATTGCAAAGGACTAGGAATTGCCTAAGGTGTGCATCTTTAGGATGTTCTCTTACATGGTTTTGGTTTCCTTTCTAGGGCAAAATTTCTAACTACCTCAAGCTTATTGAGGTTATTTAAACCCCTTAGATTTTAAACTACAATTGACATTATTCAATGCTTAAGGGTTTTGTACCTTTTGATTTGCTTTTCTTCCCCGTATTCCTTTTCTCATTGCTTTGGAATTCATTGAAATCAAGCTTTATTCCATCATTCTTATAGGAGTGTGCCTCGAATTTTCCTTCCCCTATAGACTACTTTGCAGAGATAGTATTTTATTCGATAAGTGCTACTGAATTTTGATATTTTGATCCCTAAATCTCATCATCATCGCGTAAAATTGCTTGGACCTCCAAACTTTAAAACATCTTTTTTACGTGTATAAATAGAGTTTTGACATCAATTTTAATGGTAGGATAAACAGGCGATATATTAACTAAAACAAAGGAATGGTATTTCATAGTAAAAATGAGGGACTAATGTGATCGTTTGTCAAATCCTAAAGGGGGTCTTATGAATTTAACTCAATTATTTTTTTCTATCTTCAACTATTCTTTATGTTTGAATAGATATAAATTATAATCCTAAACTATATTTATAATTAGATAAATTAAATTTCTGTAATTTATCTTTAATTTTTTTGTTAAATGATTTATATTTATAAATTAAGATTGACATCTAACAACGTATCATGACTACTGAAATATTAGAAAAATCAAAATAATTTTTAACTAATCTTTCTGTACATGATTTTTTTTAATATAATTCAATCATTTTTTATATAATTTTTTGATTCGTTATAAAACATGAAATTAATATCTACGTTAATTAAGTCCAATCACATTTATTCGAAACTATTTAAGTCCAATCAGTATTAGTATTCTTTTAATGATATCCGAAACTATCAAAATGTTATTTTAGTTTGGTCAAAAATTTCTCAAATTAATACTCTATTTTACCATCTGGCAATATCAACTGCAGCAGGATACGACTATGGAAGGTGAAAATTCCCAAAACGCCATACACTTCTCCAATAATGACTTGAAAGTTAATACAACAAGAGGGAATAAGTAACAGCCCAAAATTCAGAATATCCAGTTTCTGTTCAAAACATAATCTGAAATCTGGACCATTTGGGTCTCAACTGAATCTGATGACTAAAATTTTAAAGGCTTTTGCTTTATGTCAAGCTCATTAATACGACGGACTTGCCCAAAAGCGTCTATTTTCATTAGGCATCCTGTGGAAGACGTACTCACGAACCTAAGTACTATCAAAACCACTTCAACTGAACCAAAGCACAGTGCTTCCTGCAAATTGCCAATGCCAAATGTTCATAACAAGTCCTCTGTTTCGGCTGCATACGATAATATGTACAATAACAAACTGATACTTGCAAGTGGCCAAAGGTTTAGCCTTGGCCTCTTTCGACTTTTCATTTTTTTCCTTCTGTTTTCCTGAAGTATATTCCGGATCCGGAATCCTGTTTTCGCACACTTATTTCTAAACTCTCCAAATTTACGCTTTTTTAGAAAAGTCCGAAACCGGCCCACTCTGCATCGTTCACGGGTCGGGGCGATGACTGGTTCGACCAGTAAGACGACGTCGTAGATGAGTCGTGGAATGGCGATAGGACTGCTGACTTCCGGCTCGACACTGACCATCTTGCAAGCGGCTCACGGTCAGATGTGTAATCGAGTTCCCACCCGGGTCTTCCGACTCCATGACTGCTCTTCTTGCTCCCTTTCCTTCTTAACGAAGGCGACGGAAAGCACCCCGGAAAAACACACTCGGGTTGGGCTCGGGTGGGTGGCTCGAAGCGCCAACTCGCTGAGCGGGCACGTGGAGTTGATCGGAAGGAGCGGCTACGGGGCTCTTCCGGAGAACAAAGAACGGAGCTTGCTGGTGGTGGTTTCAGCTTTGGTTGCGAAGTTGGTGACGCATGTCGCGGTTTAAATGGCGTAGAAGGTGACGGTAAAGTTGGGGGTGTCAATTGTTTAACAAATTTCTTGGGTTGGTGATGGATCTTGGGGACACCGGGTCGGATCTCCCACTTAAAAGGGACAGCTCCAGGTTTCTTGAAAGAGTCGTCTATGACCATTTTGATAGTAAAACGAATACAAATCAGGGTCTTTGCGTTGCGTCTGATTCTGAGTGGGAGTATAGCTGTATGGGTACATATATAGTTGAAGTAGTGGCCCTGAAGAGGGCTGGTTTCGGCGGGATTGAAGGCATTGAGTGGGGTTGGTGGGGTAAGCTATGAGCAATGTGCCGAAGAAGTTAAAATGGAAAATGTTTCCGGTGGAAAATTCAAATTTTCTTTTTCAAGTTTCTTTAGAGACCATGTGTAGGTGTTATCTACGTGGCCTGGCTAGCTTGTCAAAATTGAAGATTTTGTCACAGTCGTAGGTTAGGTTGGGTACGACTATTGCAATTGTAACCGGGAAGAGGGCAATCATGTGAGAAATTTGATTTCAAATGATGTTTTGCGACACATGCTGTTTGAGAGGCTCAATTGCAACGTTAGGTATAAGATAGATAGAATTCATTATGTACATGTTGAAAGTCGAATCATAATGGCGGAGACAAAGCTCTTGAATTCTAATATTCATTTTCTCCATGTCAATAAGCAACCTTAATAATCTGTTCCCTCTATCCTTGCCACCCTCAGCCCAAGCCATCTTAACCATTCATTACAATCAGATTTGTCCCTATACGTATTAGATTTTATTAATGCATTCCAGAGAATTTTACTAAAATATAAAACATTCCCTTAAAGAAATATTATTTATTATACCGTCCAAACAAGTTCTGTCCAAATAAATGTTATTTCATAAACGGGTTTAACTTATAGAAGTCACGAATCCATCAAATTTCGTAAGTTAAAAAGGGAAATTCGTACATTTGATCAATTTTGAAACTTGTAAAGAGAACATAAGTATAGGCAATGCGACTCTGAATCAAGGTTACTGATAGATCTGCAAATAACAAATATCAAGAGGCCTTGGGAAATTTTGAGAAGCAAAGAAAATTCTTATAAAGCAAAGAAAATTCTTAATGTCACGAGGGTGCTACATATTAACTTCCATCCTATCTAATTCTCGTAAGAGAACTCCTGTGGCATGTTACATAGGCCTCGTATTATGCTGCTGGCCACACCTAGCAGTTGTAAGTACTCGTCTGCACCGTCAACAAGGCACTGCAATTCGGCAATAGTACAAAATGTAAATTTTGTGATATATAGATGTCAGAGACTATCCTTGGATGATTGATCATTCAACATTAGCGGAGGAAAAAAATATGAAAGGAAGAAACAAAAATAGGACTGGAATGTTTTTGGACTGATCAGTTAGGTGTCAAGGTAGAAGTTACAGTTCAAGTACCAAGAGGCTTCTCCCAAGCATTGTAAGAAGAGACAAAAACTAGAATAAAATTATATTGAGGTTGATTTTTGTTAGAAACAATGTTTTATAGTAAGTGAAATATTGCCATTCATGTTAGGACAAAACTTATCCAGCTTTTATTTTTAAGATGCCAACCAACAGATGTGAGCTTCAGATGAATTACCTTATCAGCTTCGGCAAAAGTCTTGCATATTCTAGCCTTCTGTTCATCCGAGATATCATCTGCCTCAACTACCACCTCAAACAACTGCAAGACACAACTAAGAAATATGTTCCATAAAAATGCAAAGATTTGGATTAAGGTTTAGATAATAGAAGGTCACCTGATTTAGCATCTGAGAAACTGGGTACCCTTCATAAATCACATTATTGACTTCCTTGTTTGCCAAATCAAAGTCGCCACTTTTGCATGCAGCATAAAATGCCCCAACAACTTCCTGTGGAATAACCTGGTAAAACAAAAGCATTCGGTAAAAGAGAAATTTCACCAAAAGAAAAGGCAGAATTGGAACAGTATCAGGCCGTTTAATTTAATGGCATGCATATTGTTCGCGCCAATCTTCTGTCTGACAATGTTTAGTACAACAAAGAGCATGATGTTGATATAGCATGGTGCTTATAACCACTTTTCAACTAACAGCATCTCAGATTCTAGCAAACAGCATCTGCACATGCAAAAGCATTCATATTTCCAAGCACAACAGGATAGTAACTAACTTACGCCGGAAACATTGATCAAGTCCTTGGATGAAATAGATGATCCAAATAAGCGGGCAGCTCCCTGGAAATTCAATAGTAAAATACTTGAGGGTAAGAAACTCGATAGACTGATCACCATTATCTATATGATCAAACATTTGGAAAAGGAAAAGAAGAAAAGAAAAACTAAGGCCGAAACCAGGAATTTCAAATTGGATGAATTGATCACACTGTCACATTAATATGGCACGAGTGAATCAATAAGGTACAGATGGTGAAGAATCTGAAACCAACAGGAAACATGATCCAGGACAAGAATTCTGAAGATCTCACTAATGACATGTAAGCATGAGTTTAATTTCCAAAAGAAAAGCTCAATGGCCAGATGCCCTACTAGGTCCTATTTTATTTGGAATTTGATACTGCCCAGCCTCCAATCCGACGTTAACAAACTCGCTACCCATTTGACATAAGCTGAATTGCCAAATATATGTTGGAAGAAAAAGAACTGAGGAATCCTCAAATGGAACAGAAAATGCCAATCAAGATTTCCAGAAATTTTCATTTCATAAAACACCATAGAATCCTTTTGTTAAGCTATCAGCATATTTCTTTTAGGAATTTCAAACAATCATTAAACCTGATTTAAAAAACTTGGACTTTTCATCAAATTAGTGAAATGACTGCAGGAAAATTAGGTGTTGTGGACATTACCATCACCCGTTAAAGAAAAAGGTACAACATATCCAAGCGGCAGCAACTAAGGAAAGAATAATTTGTTACTTGATACAAAAAATAAACCATCTCTTACCTGTAAGTACGTAATAGCCCGGCGGAGATCACCTTGTGAGACAGAACTTAAGGTTGATAGAGCCTACAAGATACATTATGTGTTTTGCACAAGTCAAAACACCAATAAACATGGTATCTGTAGCATGACCACCTGTAAACATTAGACAAGTATACCTCTTCATCCAAAGTAAGGCCCTCTTCATCACAAATATGTAATATGCGACTGCTCATGATTTCCTCTGAAAGTGACTTAAATCTGAACTTTGCACATCTTGATGCAAGCGGCTCTATGATCCTATTGATGACAAGAATCACTTTCACGAAGTTAAAGATCTACAACATCAACCGAATCCAAAGACAGAAAAGAAGAGGTTCTAGCACTAATCATTCTTTCCATACTACAGCCTTCTGACCAAAAAAAGTGGTAATCTCAAAAAGGCATGACAACATATCTGAGTAGAGAATAAGAACCTGCTGATGTAATTGCATATGAAAAAGAATCTTGTGACTTTTGAATAGGTTTCCATTGTTCGCCTCAGGGCATTCTGTTATGTAACAATAAGCAGTGTGATTTCTATAAATTTTGATGGAAAACTGTTAATTTAAAAAATAATTCTAGAGATAAACATGCCTGTGCATCTTCAGTCATTGAATCTGCTTCGTCCAATATAATAATCTTGAATGGTGGACAAGGGTAACTCCTAAAGTATTCAAAGAAAACCATCAAATAGAAAGAGCAAAACAGAATCTTAGCCAGACATAACAATTCTTTCTATAACTATACCCCTGATGCTGACCAGAGCCCACAGCCACAGCAGCAAAAATCTTTATCTTAGTTCTAACAACATTAATCCCACGATCATCACTTGCATTGAGCTCGAGAACCCTTGACTTGTAAAGTTCAGGTCTGCAAAAGATTGTTGTTGGGCTGTTCAGGCTCCAAAAACAAAAACCAAACTTGCCAACATAAAGAAAACCCCAATTGAAGTTAACTGGAAATCAGAATAAAATATCCCAAAAGCTAAAATCCACAAGACATGATTTGTAACACTTCTTGCCCCAAGTAATCATTTAATCAATCAGCCCTACAAATGAAGAACATGGTGAGACAAGTGTGTTGCAAGTTACCCGAAAAGCTGGTGGGCAATGGCAAGAGCAGTGGTAGTTTTGCCGATACCAGGAGGGCCATAGAAGAGCATGTGTGGACACTATAACAACAATAAAGGAACATAAATATCAAATTTATCTAAGAATTAACAAAATGAAGCAGTTTAACTAGGTTTTGAAAAATCAAGCAAATTAAAATCATAGGGCAAAAAGAATCGGACACACATACATTAGCGGTCTCGAGAGTGTTGGTGAGTACCCTAACAACCTCGTCCTGGTGAGCCACATCTTTGACTTTCTTGGGTCGACTATCAAAAGAAGAAAGGAAATTAAAATAAAAGAGAACATTCCGAGACAAGATAGAGATGTGGAAAAGGAAGGCAATGGCGTACTATTTCTCAACCCAGGGCTGCGAGCTCTGCAATATTGGCGCCATATTCACTCTTTGGAGTTTCGGGTGGGTCTCCGGAAGTTTTTATATATATGTGGAATTATTTTTAGATTTATGTTTTTTTGTTCCACCTCTTCAAGTTACTTTCTGGTTTGGTGATGATGGGCCTTTTACTCTACAAATCTGTTGACGTTTTGGATTCCAAAACTCACAGTCCTTAATTGTTTATGCTAAAATAAAATAGGCCCAAAGAGTATTTTAACCCTCAACATTTATAATAAAGTCTAATTTGGCTCTTAATATTTTAACGCATTTAAAATGACTCTTAACGTTTGCAAAAGGTTTAAATGAATCCTAACGCTTGGCTAACATTCAAAACAACCCTTGATTGGATAGAATCAATAACGAAGTTGGAACTCAGTCAGTTTAAATACTACTGTGTTTTTTTTTTATGTAGCATTTTAAAAAAAAATTGTTATAATTGGCCCCTCAAATAATTGACGTGGAATTTTTAAAAAATAGAGGTAAGTCCTACTATATTAAAACAGTGACATTTCGAAGGGTGTTTGGGTTTAAATGGAAGAGGGTCCTACTTCCATTAAAACGGTGTCGTTTGGTGTTTGGATGCAGCCTATAACGGACTCAACATTTCAATAAGGCACAGAGTATTGAACATACAATAAACGAAGAAGATGTGGCATTTTGAAGAAACAGACGCACCGTTTTGAAGCAGGAGACGTGGTGTTTTGAAGAACTAGCAAATGCAACATTCTTTTTCTGTTCTTCCTCCCTCAATCCTTAATTCAGTTAAATCTCTAATCTGTAGCGTTCTTCCTTTTCTTCTTTAGAAAACAACAATCACTGACTCAAACATCAATTTTTTGTTCATGTATTATTGTTCTTGTATCGCCACCACAACCTCCACGTCTGCCATTAAAATCACATCATCCACCACTTCCCAAGAATTGAGGATCACGCCACCGTCGCGGTGAATCAAAGGTAACATTTGTTGTATCTTCATCATTTGTTTCATTTTCTCAATTTGAGTGCAGCTCTGAAGCAATGTAACGCCACAATTCTTCATAGCCTCATATGTTGTATCTTCAATTTCACTTTGATGTGAATATATTTTGGTGTTGCATCTGTCAATGAAGTAGTGTTGGATTGATTACACTTTTGAAATGATCGTATGCCTTGCATTAACACTGGTCTGCATTTTTGCCCTTATTAATAAAATTTTTGAAAATTTTCAACTTAGTACAACATGAAATTTTCCTGTACGTTAAAAAAGTAGTGAGTTGAAAGAACAATTTTAAAGGATGTACAAATAAGCTAAATCAAGTGCCATTGTTTCTTTTAGTGGTAAAATTTTAGCCTTGAGTCTATTAGACATGTCACAGTGATTATATCACATGATAATGCTGACAAAATCTATATGACAAAGTTGCTTTGACATATTAAATGGCATATATTTCATGCATTTTAAATCAATATCTAGAGATAAGATAATGCTTGAAATGCATTCTTTGATTATATATATATATATATATAATCATCAATTTGCATGAACCACATTTATTATTCCAAGTTATTCCAAATTAGTTGGGTGAAAGTTTTCATTGACGGAAATGGGCAAGACAATCGAAACTGTATCATCTTTTCACATGTGGAGAAAACCGACATAGTCACTGCCAATATCCAATCTTCATATACATCGGGGACCACGACTTACATCCAATACCTCAACAAACATAAGAGATCACAGTATACAATCATAAACAAGCAAACAGATTTAAGGGACCTTACATATAAAAACATAAAAGCCAAACAACAATAAACCTACCACGATGAATTGTTGACTTCTTGTTCAGAAACCCAAAGAGTGTGTGAGTTGCTTCTAACGCTAGAAACGATGTGTGCAATAATAAGAAATAATTACGATGGGACAAAAATCATCTGAGGAAGAACACAAACAAATTAGAGATTTAAAAAAATTAGGGATTCAAGGAGAAAGAACAAAAAAAGAACGTTGTGTTTGCTGGTTCTTCAAAACGTTGCATCTCCTGCTTCAAAACGGTGCATCTGCTTCTTTAAAACGCTGTGTCTTGTTCATTTGTTGTATGTTCAATACGTTATGTCTTATTGAAACGCTGTGCTTAGACACCAAAGGACACAATTTTAATAAAAGTGGGGCCCACTTTCATTTAAACCAAGACACCCTCTAAAATGTCACCATTTTAATCTAAGTGGGACCCACCTATTTTTTAAAAATTCCACGCCAATTATCTGAGGATCCCACTATAAATTTAAAAAAAAACATGTCAACATTTAACTAACGAAGGTCCAACTCTGTTACTAATTCCGAGCAGTCAGGAACTGTTTTGAACGTTAGCCAAATATTATGGTTCATTATGAACATTTTGCAAACGTTATGACCCATTTTGAACGCGTTGAAACATTAAGGGTCAAGCCAGATTTTAATGTAAATGTTAGGGGCTAAAATGCTTTTTAAAAATAATATATCTATTTTTTCTGTAATTCTAATTGTTTGAACATATATGTATTTTTTTATCATTTTTAGATGCCCTTAAAATTATATTTCAAATTTTAATTTTATCGAATGTCTATTCAAATGTATTAAAAAAAGAATCTTATAACAGCTTTCCAATATAATGTGGCATATTGGTAAACAAATAATATAATAGAGAAAATTAAGTCTCCATATTATACAATGATGATTATCATTTATTCTTAATTATAAAATTTATAACACTTATTATGTAAAATGCCTATTGTGGTTTAGCATAAAGGTGAGAGAATCATATTCCTATATTATGTAATTAAAATCAATAAATAAAATTATGGTACGTTTCAAAAAATAATATAAAAGAGAAAATGAGGTGGTCATATCATACAATTATGATTATCATTTGTTCTCAGTTATAAAATTTACAACACATTATCATGTAAAATGTCTATTGTGGTTTAGCATAAAGGTGAGTGAATCATATACATATATTATGTTTTTAATCTAGGAATACATTACTTTTGATTTATATTAATAAGTTTAGTATGTGTGACTATATTAGAATTATGTAGCATATCACATATGCTTGTAATGTCTTTTATTATCAAAAACCTTAATTATAAGACCCTGAATCTCATTATGTTGTAATGTTTCCTAAGTATGAATATATGTTGATGATTTAAGAGAACAGTGTAATCAAATAAGTTATATTAATACGAAACAATCAATCGGGAGAGTGAAGAAAATAAGGTTTTGATATAATTTCATGTATTAAATAGATTCAGATGACCTTGTAAGGCGTTTTGATGGAATCGCAACATCCAAATTAATAAAATAAGTTTTTAGAAAAATTTCCATAACGAGGATCCGGTCGAACTGACCCCAGTGTTATCAGACCATTCCAATGTTTTGCATACATATATAGGTACATGTATAAGGTATAAATACTATGTTATATGTGTAAGATATGTAATTGGATGTTATAAAGTTGAATATTAAATGAGTATTAAAGGGGATAAGACAAAATAAGGAAAAAAAACAAAACCAAAGAGAGGGAGAATCTTAAAAACGTGACTTGATTTTCTTCATCTTCTTCTCTCCACCATACGACTGACATTCTCCATATTCTTCATCTTCTTCT
>JAOQMM010000006.1:7812416-7823205 GCA_027563515.1 Erythroxylum platyclados
TTATGAAATTATCACCTCTTATATGTGCAATATGTAATTGAACTTATTAAACATAGTTAGTTTATTGGTTATCACACTAGTATATGATATGATAAAACACAATAAGGTTATCACACACCTTGCAGATATCTAGATCTAGAATGTTTATTCTTCTAGTATACAAATATAATTCACATTTCGATCCTTCATACAATCTCTAAGATTGAATTTATGGTGATCAGACATAAAACCAATAATTAAGACCAAAGATAATAAATTTAACAAAAAAATTAGGAATTAATAATTAAATTATCCAATACAAACTATATAATGGAAACAAAACATAAACAAAATAATCTTAACATTAAAGAAATAAGAAAAGAAAGAGATGGAAAGAAAGCTATCATCAGTCTCCTCCTTTAATCTTGCTCTCTAACTCCCCTTAATATTAAGAAACCTTAAAACTATGAACTAATGGAAAGTGGCTGCCAAGAACCTATCACTAGCTATCTCCCACATCTAAAAATTGCTTATAATGAACCTTAATAAAAGTATTTATAAGCTATGGTTATATACTATAGTCCTAAAGTGACTGAAATTGTAACTAATATAGTTATAAGGTGAATGAACTTGTAATACAAGACTTTGAGTTTTAGACCATGAGTTTGATGCCTAACGCACTTTTTAGATTAGCCTTAATTTATTTTTAGACTGAATTTAGTATGAACAGCTTGTAATTGGTGTTCGACTCAATGTTCTAATCAAGTTGGTTATGTGCTTCGCCTATATTATTCTCAAATTTTTGAGATCTTCAAGCTTAAGTTAATCTCTGATACCTTCTATAAAGTTTTTGTTAATCATGTTTGCTTCCAATTGACTTTGATATCTCCTAGAACGAACAACTATGGAAAAAGTTGCACTAAAATTGAGATTTTACCTTAAATCATCACCTATAAGCCAATGAACCAAATATAAGAAAACAATTTATAATTTTATATAAAACATACTATAAAATAATAAATTACAAACTAATTTATCCCTTATAAACGTGCATAATATATACTTATTAAAATTGTTGTGTATTAAAAAAGATAGAGCTCCAAGATTTGTTACTAGTAGAAATGTTACTTTTGATGAATCCAATGTGTTTGGCTAGGTAGAGGACTTTGCTTTTGCATGTAAAAAAGATTAGGGTGGTGACTAGAAGGTAGAGTTTGAAATTGAAACTCCAACAAAGATGGTTAAAAATCAAGCCATGGATGTGCAAGAAGAATAACTATAAAGTATAACAACAAGGAGAACAATGAAAGAAATCAGAAAAACTGTCAAGTATTTAGTTTGTGTTGATGTAGCTGAAACTAATCTTATTACATTTCCCTTGGCAGTAGTTAAGAATATAGATTGTGATGGACCACAAGTATATAAAGAGGAAATGAATAGTAAAGAAGCATAAGAATGGGTTATTGTCATAAATAAGGAGATGCAATCTTTGCACAAAAATGAGATATGAGAACTTTAACCATTACCAAAGGGTGTAAAGTTAGTAGGATGTAAAAGAGTTTTAATGGGAAAAAAGTATTTTTAGAGTTGAGTCAGTTAGGTTCAAGGCACAATTATTGACACATAATTTTTCACAGAAGGAGGGAATTGATACTATGAGGTGTTCTCACCAGTTGTGAAGCATGAGACTATTCAAGTTCTTTAGCAATGGTAAGTGCAGTCTACCTAAAGTTGGCATAACTTAATATGAAAATGTATTTTTGCATGGCAATCTAGAAGAACATATTTATAGGTTACAGTCAAAGGGTTTTATTGACTCTAATAAAGACTATGCGTGTTTGTTGAAGAAATCCCTATATAAATTAAAATAGTCGCTGAAGCAATGGTATAAGAGATTTTATGCATTTATATTGTTTTATGATTTTATTCGTAATTACTTTATAATTATGTTTACTTTAAAAACATGTCAAATGGTTCATACATTTATTTGTTATTATACATTGATGGCATATTAACTGCCTGTTGAGTAGTAATTAAGTTGAAGATGAAAGATTTAGGTGTACCGAAGAAACTTTTAGAGATGGAAATTTGAAGGGATAGAAGAACAAGTCTATTATATTTATCACAACAAAAGTGTATTGAAAAAGTACTACAATCTTTTCAAATAGACAGTCAAAGTCAATTTGCCTTCCTTTGGTGGCATATGTTAAACTTGGTGTTAGTGCATTACTTAGTTCAGATGTAAAGAAAGATTATATGAAGCAAGTTTCTTACTCAAGGGTAGTTAACAGTTTGATATATGTCATGGTATGCACAAGAATAGATTTAGCACATTATGTTAGTGTAGTAAGCAAGTTTACAAGTAATCCTAGAAAAGTTCATAGGGAAACAATTAAGTGAATTATACAATATTGGAAAGGTACAAGTGGTATTTGTCTGGTGATTCAACTAGTGTTGTTAGCTATATTGATTATGATTATGATGGAGATCTCTTGAAAAGGAGTTTATTGACATATTATGTTGTTATTCTCTTTGAATAAGTAATTGGTTGGAAATCAATACTTGAGTCAACAATTTCTTTATCTATAACAAAAATAAAATATATGTCATTGAAGGAAGGGGTATATGGTTGCAAGGCCTTGTTGATAGTTTGGGTATGAGTGTACAAAACTTTGTCATTTTATTGTGATAGTGATAGTGCATTAAGTTTTAGGTAAAAATTCTATCTATCATGAGAGATCAAAGCATATTGATGTTAAGTTGAACTTTATATGAGATGTTATTAAGAAAAAGGTCTTTTCTATATAAAAGATAACCACAACTGATAACTTAACAAATATGTTGACTAAGTCACTAACTATATAAAAGTTTAAGTATAGCTTGAACTTAGTTAATATTTGCATAACTTGAAACTCTTATAAGCATGTATCACAAAGAATGTTTCTTAATTAGATATCAGAGAATTCAAGGTAAAGAACTATAACTTATGCCTTAAATCTAAGGTGAAGAGTGAAATCACATAAGTAAATCGGCGTTAGTATGAGACATGGGATTGCGATTAGACTTGTACAAATTGTACAATTGTGAAATCAGAAACAAAGCACTTTTGTCAAAAGAGTGTGTTAGGAGTCAAATTCGTAATACAAAATTCAAGGACGTGTAAAAATAGAATTTTATTTATGTTAAACATTTATGTAAATAAAATTTCATTATTATTAAATATCTTCTATGTAACCCTAACTATAAATATATTGATTAGGGTTTTTTATGGTTATATTATTCTTTTGATATCGTTTTCTCATAGTAATAAGAAATCTATTTTCTTATTTGTGAAAATAGATCACATATTGACTGAACCATATAATTATTTATTTTCACTTCACTTATTTTCTTCTTATATTTTTTGTTTGTGTGAGTATTGGTATCAGAGTAAAGAGTACGTCTAACATGTAGTCTTCCGGTATGTCTAACATATAGTCTTTTAATTAAGAGCTCTTACCTTAAGTGATAAGTTAGTTTCTTTATAGGATGTAACCACGTAATATCTTTATAGGATGTAACCACGTAATAAACAAACTGGATAGTAATACTGTGTCAAAGGGATGTAAACTAATGGTTAATAGCTCTCGCTTTTAAGTCGTTTACTCGTATATATACGTTTGCTATGCCCGCTAGAAGTCCTAAACAAGGACACGAACCCCTAAACTGCAGCGACCAAAGATCTCGAGCTCTTTTTTGAGACACTTGAAGACAAAGCATTCTAATCGATCAACTCCTAATAAGAAGATCATAATTCTCGTAGTCACCAATTGTAGGACAACTCGATATTGATCTTTTACAGTAAAATTTTCATACCAATATTGAAATTACAATTCTGATTCCAATCCTAATAAAAGTTTATGTATTGCAAATGGTATTCTAAGTTTCTGTTTTCCTGAAGCCCTCTCAGAAGTCTCCGAGGAGATATTATTCTCGACACATCAGTGCGTGGACCCGACAAAGCAAAATGGAAAGTGAAAAACCTAACTCGAATTCCCCTCTTCAGGAAACGTCAACAAACTAGAGAAGAGCCTCCATTAGATTCTAAGTGCTTGGAGGTGCATACAACATATATTAGGTTTCTTTGCGGTACAGTTGGGCTCTAGTTACCTTTTGCAATCGTATATATATATAACGCACTAAATACAGCTTTATGAATATGTATATATGAGAACTTAGACAAGGAGAGCCAAGTGTGTGAATCATATCACAGGTTAGTTGTAGTTAGTGCGTTAAGTAGAAGTAAGAAAACCACTTATACCCAACAGGTCTCTACCTTAGTCAAACAAATCATGCCGTGCATAGGGTCCTAGAAATTTCTGCTTTTGGAGTCTCCAAGTTCGGTCTGTATAACATACATAACTTTTTGCAGGTTAAATTTGAGCGTAATTAATCAACTATCGAGCTTTCTACATCGGTAGGCATGATCTTCCAGAATATCTAAGCTATTATTAGTCAACTTCTCATCATGGGGACCAGGACGAATCTTGGTTTCATAGTTTTAAGGGTCCTACTTCATTACACTGAATCTTCTCAACTTTTTATATTCTAAATTGTTTGAATGTATTAACTAGCTAACACGATTAATGAAGAGTCGAGAATAATTTGAACTACAAAGTTATAGGAGTCATACGTCAATGCCAACGTCTCCACCATGTGACTTTTTAAGGAAATGACTCAACTGATGGTGGAAGATTTAACCTTCTTTAGGTCAAGAGTTTGAATCTGAGGATGAATATGTTCTCTAATATTCTCCTTTAAACCTTAGGGTTATTGGTTCGGGTTGAAAAAATACATTCAACTCATTAATATTAATTGAATTAAATTTATGTAAAAAATTTTAATTAATTATTATACAAATGTGAAAATTTATCTAATAAATACTGAAAATGTAGTCGTTCCAAATTTATGGTATCAAATATATATGGAATAACCTTTTAAGTAACAAAAGTTGTACGTAAGTATAATAGACATTTACTTGCAATTTGATATAGACAGCAATTTAAATCCTTAATTGCATTACTTACATCAAATTGTAACCTAAAAGGCAATAACTATAATTTAGTCAAGTAGCAAAAGAAAGAGATACAGTGAAATCATACTTTTGCTTCTTGAAGATGCCAGTGCTGAGTACCTATAACAGTTAGGGAAGCATTTCGAAGTGATTCCAAATGCGAGCAATGAGTGAGTGATGGCCAAAGATTCTAGCTAAAGTGGTAGCCTAATCAACTTTATTTCTTTGCTGAAAATGGCATTTGAAACAAATCCCTGTTGTAGGCATTAGTAAAATAACAAGAAGTTGTAGCAAAAACGGATTCTTAAAGCTAAACCGAAAGGTGAAAGGTGGTGGACATAAGCAGATCAATATTATGATTTTAATACAAAATTGGAACCCCTTAAATGAGGGGAAAAGTGAGAATCCCACGGTGTACGTTGTTCGTTCTGCCACGTACCCCTAGCTTATGTTAAATTAAGATATTCATGTAGAAATTCATTGGAGAATAATTAAACTTATACGTGACCAAATCAAAGATACTATTCTAAAGTCTAATGAGCAAAATATCCGCTGTGTAATGACTAATGACCTTTCATTCCTCATTCATTGGGAACTAAAGACAAGGAATCTGATACTTCTTTTGTCCACCTATTGACGGTAAAGACTTCCACTTATAAATGACAAAAGCTCATCAGGTGCTCCGTTTGTTCGTGTCATTTTAAATAAAATAGAATTCTTCTATGCATGCACTCGCACTATTACCATTTAATGGAGTGCATCATGAGCTCTCGGACCGTATTTGTTAACCAACAATAGCGGAGAAGCATTTTAACTTGGAAACTTGAGTCAAAGGTGGTCATTTAAAGAGATAAATATTGGTTACTATTTGGTTGCTTTGCCCTTTCTCTGCTGCTATATATATCCCCTCCAACTTCCCGAGAAGGCCATCACTTCATAACCGAGGAAATTCAAGAGTTCTAGCTGGCTCCCCGGTTGCTCTTGCTGTCTTAGTTTGTTTATCTCGATCTCATCGTGAGCTTCATCAGCTCATTGAAGGGAAAATATTATTTCTTTCCTTTCAGTAATTATAAGGAAAAAAAAAACTACCTTTCATTGGTTTTCTTAGATGGATGATAACCATGCAACTAGAAAGAACCACCAAGTTTTCGATGTTGCTATTGACATGGAACCTCAAGTTGGACTTGGATCCAAACAGTGGTTTGATGACGACGGCAAACTCAAGAGAACTGGTAAATCATTTGCATCAATTTACAGCTAAGTACCTATCATTATTGTTGCTGCTTCAAACTCAGTACTGAATCGTTTGATGTTGTTTCTGTGACCAGGAACTGTTTGGACTGCGAGTGCTCACATAATAACAGCTGTGATCGGTTCCGGTGTCCTGTCTTTGGCTTGGGCCACGGCTCAGCTCGGTTGGATTGCTGGTCCAGCTGTTATGCTTTTGTTCTCTATGGTTACTTACTATACTTCTACTCTGCTTGCTGCTTGCTACCGGGCTGGTGACCCTGTCACTGGGAAGAGGAACTACACTTACATGGATGCCGTTCGAGCCAATCTTGGTAAATTTTGATTGGAAAGTCATGCAGTGATTTGACTAATTATTGTAATAACTAATACAACTAAATGTTTTTTTTTTTTAATCTCCAGGGCGTTCCTATGTCAATATATGTGGATTGGTTCAGTATTTGAATCTTTTTGGAGTTGCCATTGGCTACACAATTGCATCATCTATAAGCATGATGTGAGTTATGATTCGGGTTGGAATAATTTATAATCTTTTGCAGAAAATTTATGGGCTAAATGGTTTCTCCAATTTGATGCAACAGGGCTGTCAAAAGGTCCAATTGTTTCCACAAGAGTGGTGGCAAAATCCCATGCCATATGAATGCCAACCCCTATATGATTGCATTTGGCGTCGTGGAAGTAATTTTGTCTCAGATTCCTGATTTTGATCAGCTATGGTGGCTGTCCATTGTCGCTGCAGTCATGTCTTTCACTTACTCAACAATTGGTCTTGGGCTTGGAATTGCTAAAGTTTCGGAAACTGGAAAGATCATGGGAAGTTTGACAGGTATAAGCATCGGAACAGTGACAGAAACCCAAAAGCTATGGAGAAGCTTCCAGGCACTTGGAGACATTGCTTTTGCCTATTCATACTCAATCATCCTTATTGAAATTCAGGTTCTTATACATGTTAGACATGCAAAAACTCTTTACATTTACGTAAGAACTGTAATTTGAAGCTTACTTTACATGGTCAGGACACAGTCAGATCTCCACCAGCAGAATCAAAGACAATGAGGAAAGCCAGCTTAATAAGTGTTATAGTCACAACCGTCTTCTATATGTCTTGTGGGTGCTTTGGATATGCAGCTTTCGGAGACAAGTCACCTGGAAACCTCCTGACAGGTTTTGGCTTCTACAACCCATATTGGCTACTTGACATTGCCAATGTTGCCATAGTAATTCACTTGGTTGGTGCATACCAAGTCTACTGCCAACCACTCTTTGCCTTCATTGAAAAAGAGGCAGGCAGAAAATTCCCAGTTACTGAGTTCATTAGCAAAGAAATCAAGGTCGGATCCTACAACCTTAACCTGTTCAGATTGGTTTGGAGGACAGTTTTTGTGATCACTACTACTGTGATTTCAATGCTACTTCCCTTCTTCAATGACATTGTTGGACTCCTAGGGGCTCTTGGATTTTGGCCATTAACAGTTTACTTCCCAGTTCAGATGTACATAGCACAGAAGAAGATACCAAAATGGAGCACTAGATGGCTTTGCCTTCAAATCCTGAGCGGTGCTTGCCTCGTTATTACCGTAGCTGCTGCTGCTGGATCTATTGCCGGTGTTGTTGGCGATCTCAAGTCTGTCAAGCCCTTCAAGACCAGTTATTAGGAGCTTGGGCTTTCATTGCAAAGAAAAGATCTTCGTCCGTGTCAAGATTACAAGTTCAGAAACTGAAGCAATTAAGTCCATTATAGAAATTTCTCATCGTACAAAATCAGGGGGAAAGTGGATTGTCTCGTCATTTTCAGCGTAATTGCATACACATGCTAAATGCAGAAAGCTATGGTTCTTAATAGAACTGTGGTATTCTACACTTCAATTATTATGTACGTCTAATGTAATTAGGCAAGCAAGCTAAGAGGTTTTGTTTTCCAAAGAAAAAAAAATCCAGTTCCAAGGACTTATATATCCAATTTTGGATTGCATGATATTAATGGTTATGATTATTTGTAATTCACCTAATTAATTAAGAACTTTTCCTTCACTTGTATATAATTTAGCAAAATTGTTTTTGTTTTATTTATAATATTTCATTATAAATTATTAAAATGAAATTTATATCAAATTGGTAAGTATAATTTTATGTAGACATAAATTTCAATTTTATATTGTAAAACAATATGTTCAATAATTTTATAAAAATAATTAATAAGAAAAGATATTATTTATATGATAAATAATTATATTTTGTAGAAAAAGTTGATACAAAAGAATATAATTAAGTTTAAAATAATTTTATATAATTGAATACATATTATTTTTATAATAAAAACTAATTTATTAAAAATTGCAATTACATATTAAGATAATTACATTTTTCACATTTATATTTAAATATAAATTTTAAAGTTCAAATAAAAAACCAATCAATTTTGAAATAAAAGCTCTTCTCTCAAATAAAACTAATCAATTTGAAATTAAAAGGTCTTATCTTCTTATATTTAATAATATGCATGTTTAATAAATTGTAATTATCTCTTTTCCAAACTTATCAACTTTTTCCACAGGACTCCTTTTAAAAAATCATAAAAAATTTAATCAATATAAAATATTTTATAATATATAATAAATACAAATATATAACTACCAATAATCTTCTAATGATAAATGTGTTTGAAAATATTATAAAAATTAAACATTTCACATTTTTACATAGTCTTTTCATACTTTTTTCAATTGTAGAAATATAAAAAATGTTTTTAGATGTAAGAAAAGAAATCCAAGAATCACTAAAATATTACACGTATAATTATCATTTACAAAGTATACTTTTGACAAAACATGTGAAAAGTTCAAGAGAATTTTATTATATATTTAAAGGAGATATTTTAAAAAGTTTAATATACGTTTTATAATATGTAAATATAGAGAATAATCATAAAAATTATTGAAATATGTGAAAATAGTATTTGAAGTCAATTTTACTTTGTAAAAATAAATGTTAACGTTTAAACTTTTGTGTGTTGTTAGGAATTCTTTTCTTGTGGTTCCATGCTTAAGAAGATAAAGAAGATCTTTGAATGCCTAGTTCCTAAAACCCTTAACCTATCTTCTCTCCAAAACTTTAGACTTGTTTCCTTTTGTAATATCCTTTATAAAATTATCTCTAAAATTATGTCATGGAGGCTTAAGCCTCTCATGAATGAACTTATTAACATCTCACAATCTACTTTTATTTCAAGTAGCAGTATTGGAGACAACCTCTTGATAGCACAAGAAATCTTCAAGGAATACCACACCAAGAATTTAACCAGGAGTAATATCATAAAGATAGACTTCTTCAAAACCTTTAACACACCCAACTAGAACTTCATTTGTCATATAATGCATTTATTTGGCTTTCCTGCAATCTTTATTAAGTGGATTTATCAATGCTTGTCTACTGCTTCCTTTGGTGTACTCATAAATCGAGAGGCTACTTAAGCATTTCAGGGTGCAATGGGCAAAAGGATCCTATATCTTAGCAATAGAAGTACTCACCAGGTTAATATCTCATAGTATAGCTCAAGGAAAACCTTCAAATATCTCTATAAATGTAGGAAAATAAAGTTCTACGAGATTGCTTAGAAAGCTTTTTAATATCTATGAAATCTTGATAAATAAGAGCAAGAGCTAGATCTTCATATCCTTAGTCCTTAGCTTCCTGGAACATTTCATGGTATAAATATTTGGCCTTCAACTAAGTGAAGCTCCCTTTAAATATCTTAGGTTACCAATTTCTTCTACTATACTAATTTATAATAATTGTAAGCCTCTCTTTGATGCTGGCCTATAAAGGAATAGTAGCTTGAAGGCCAAGGTTCTATTTTACATAAGGAGAGTTTAGCTTATATCCTCTGTCCTAAGTAGTATGCACTTTTATTGGAGCTCTCAAGTAGTCTTTCCAATCAAAATCATCAAAGATATTAAAATAATTCTCAGAAATTTCTTATGGTGTGAAGCAGGCTCAAGTAAGGGGTTTCCTAAATTCAAGTGGAAGGAGAGTTGCTTACCTAAATTTCAAGGGGGCTTAGTGATGAAATCAATTTGAATCACTAATAAATCCATTATGACAAAGAGAATTTGGCACTTATTTAATGATAAAGATACATTATGGGTAAAATGGATGTATGATGCATATTTAAGGGGATCTAGTTTCTAGTCTATGAAACCTTGTTCTAGCATTTCACCAATAATTAAACTTCTCTTGAAGTTAAGGAAAACAATGGGCAATGAAATGAAGCACGTTATTGGAGGTAGTAACCAAGCAAGTCTTTGGCTTGACAATTGGACTAACCTTGGTCCTCTATATCTTCACTATTCTTTCCACTCAATCTCATATGTCTTGCCTCTAGATGCCAAAGTGAAAATACTGATCAATCATAATCAGTGGGTTAGACCCCCTAGAAGACTAGCTAGTATCCTTCCAATCCCTAAATATTCCTCCAGTGAAACCATAAATGATAGAAATATCTGGAGATCG
>JAOQMM010000006.1:7827110-7838686 GCA_027563515.1 Erythroxylum platyclados
TCCATAAAAATTATGAATGTGTTTTTCTATAACTATAAAATAAATGTATATTAAAAACATAAATTATGTTTTAAGTGAAATTCACTTCTTAAAATTCATATTAAAATTGTTATAAATTTTATATTATGTACTAATTGTTATAATAAAACTTTAATATCCTATATGTTTAAACTTTGTTTTAATTTTAACATATGGAACGATTACAATAATTTTCTTAAGTTTATGTTTCTTTTATTTATTAAATCTTTGTATATTGTATGTGCAATCTATTAAAGTTTAAAGAAATAAGTATAATTGAGCATAATTTAAGATTTTATTATTAAATATTATATTATTGAGATAACTACAAGAACTTTAAATTTGTCCATCACATAAAAATATTTAATGGTAGATAAATTTTTAATAGAAAATTTTAAAGAATTATACCTCTTCGGTCAAACATAATATTAAAAAATGTGATGCATTTATTAATTACAAATCATAATTAAAATTAAATATTTTTAATTAATTTATATGAATCATTTATTAAGAAAATTAGATAGTTAATATTTAATTTGTACAAATTTCAAAATAATTAAAATTGATGATACATTTACTATAATTCATCACATATCAAAATTTGCAGGATGTAGCTCTCCTATATATTATTAAGATCAAATTATTTATTGTTACATTAAAAATTCAGCTAATTGTTAACTAAAACTCTATTTCTTTTAGGACTCATACATAAAAATTGAGTCAACACTATTGAAGTTCAATCAACTTAAATTGGAACCCACACCCATGCAAAATGCGTTCCCGTCTTGACTTAACTCCTTACTAATCGACTGACCAGATTCGTACACTAAATCTACTTAAGGTCTTATTTTACGTGTATGTATAGTATATCTAACTTTGTATCTTTAATATAAGGAATTAGTGTGGTAAAAAGATGGGTTAATTACTAAAAAAAGCCTAAACTTTCGTCAATTTTTTAATTATAGTCTGAACTTTAAAAAGTAGCAATAAAATACCTAAACTTTTATTTTTTTTTTCAATTTTAACTCGAACTTCAAAAAGTAGCAATAAAATGCTTAAACTTTTAATTTTTTTCAATTTTAACCTGACGTTAGTGTTTTCGTTAAGTTTGTTATTGTGGTTTGCCACGTGTTTCAGAAACTTTAACTATTAATACACGTCAGGCAAAATTATCACAACAAATGAAGATTAATAAAATTACATCGTTTAATCACATAATTAAAACAACGTAGTTCTTTAAAAATGACCTAAATCGGATTACGCAGTCCTAATGACCTTATACTTTGATTTTAATTTTTTCCTTCGTTTTCAATGTGTTCTTTCGACGCCCTCACCCTTCAATTTTCAGATTACCACTCCTGAAGCTCTTACACTAAGGGCATCAAGAGAATGAACTAAAAACGAAAAGCTTATTGATGTAGTACGTTGTTATGCGAGAGTAATTTGGAGCGTCAGAAGAACAAACAGAAAATAAAAGGCTGAGGGCATTGGGAGAACAACATATAACGTTAGGTTAAAATTGAAAAAATTGAAAGTTTGAGCATTTTATTGTCACTTTTTGAAGTTTGGGTTAGAATTGAAATAAATTGAAAGTTTGAGTATTTTATTGTAACTTTTTAAAGTTCGGGCTATAATTGAAAATTGAAGAAAGTTTAAACTTTTTTTAGTAATTAACCCTAAAAAGATTAATGCATTTGCATTAGATCTTATATAATATTTTTACAGGGGATGGAAGTTGGAACAACAGCTACACGGATATATGGGGCGGCTTAACAGTTAACATGAATAGACTAAACACACAGAAAGTGGAAGAGCACGTCTTGCCATTAAGTTTAGGATTTTGGTAATAAATTACGAAAAGAACTGTGCAGTGGCCAACTTGAATGGATATGTAGGAAGCTCAGGAAGCGGAAGGATAACTAGGTGTGTTAAATTATAATTTCATGTAACCAAGTGGTGTCATGCCCATCTCAATAAATTAGGTGTAAAATGCAAACCCTAATCATTAAGACTGCAACTTGGTCGACCAGATTCGAGTACTAACAAAAATGAAGGTTATCCTCAAATATTGCACCTTCTAATCCTTGCAAAAGGTTATCAAACTTTGTCCTTACTTCTTGTACCATGTAGGTTGTAAACTAAGAGAATTGCACGTTTTTCATGAGCTTTTTCTTTTTAGTAACTTGTTTGGGATTTCTGCACATAGACTCTAAAAGGTTTTCCTATGCTTATAAGATGTATCGTATAGCCTAATGATTGTAATTTGGGACGTTATACCTATTCCAGAAAAAAGTTATGTCCAAGATAAGATGAAGATTCTTGTATTATTATTAGTAGTATCATATTAAAAATATCTTTCATACTATATCTGAAGGGGGTAAAAATTTTAAACTAGTGGTTAAAAGCTGCTGGAAAGTGGAAGCATCAACTCACTTAATAATGGGTATGTAACTCAAGTAGATCAACTTACCAAAAGGTTAAACTTATCCCATGTCGAAGGATCTTATCTTATATCCCTCCTACCCTCTTTTAATTCAAGTAGTACTTATCTTCTTGACCATTTCAATTATTCACCTGTAAAAGTAAACAAAAAGATCACTTCTCCAAAAGCCAACAATCTGACGTCTTGCCCACTTTTATGCAACTCTGGAACACCAGAGCCCTTCAGCAAGCGCAAGTTATCAATTGACGCTGATAAATACTTTGGACTGGACTACTGGTGACGACAACCACACGATATTTCACCGTCTGAGGAACATTATTTACGAGGGCTCGTACTTTGATAGGTCCGTCTAAAGTCCTTTCCCATGTGCAGTGCCTATTTTCCGCGTAGTCAAAACACCGCAATCTCTACGACAACTACGATAAAAAATCAACGACAGAGCCAAAATCTTCTTCTGTCAAAGAAAAGAGAACATTCCTCTGGCCCTTAATTAATTTCCTTTATTATTACCCTCCAGCAATTTCAACCTAGAGTGGGTGGTGTAACAATAGTTAATTAAGAAGGTAACAAGGACTTGAAGAGTTTTCAGTCTCCTATAGCCGAACACCATACCAAGAAGTAAACAAGTTGTGGTTGCCATTTCGCTGTTAAGACAGTGTGATAGGGACACATATACATACATACATGCATGTTTGATGCAGAAACTATGTGAGATGAGTGGAGGTTCTCTCGGACAACCATAGTTGACCGGCGTATTACAATCTCGTGTTAGTCTGAATGTGGAACCCGACATCCCCACAACCTCTGCACGAGTAATTAAATATTAGGAGCTAGCTTATATGTACAATTTGCTTTAGAATCATTCTGTTTATTATAATTTTCTTTTATCTGCAAAGATTTCTTCTCTGATATACTCAGCATGCTAAAAAGTAAAAATACTGCAGTAACTTAACTTGAGAAGACTTACTTCTAGGCATGCAAACTAAACATTTGGCCTTCGCACCAAAATTGTCAGGCAATTGAATCTCCTGGTGAGTTATGTCAACGTTATAGACAATACGGTCCAGTGAAGAAATTTATGCGGTGCTGAGCTCATTTAGTATCTTCAACTTCTTTTTTCTACCTCTCAATCAGTTGCCCTAGATTACTCAAATTTCCCACGAATGATGATGGACTTTTTGGTTGGTATCATCTCACCACTTTGACAATTCCATCATCTGGTTATCAATGCTGATTGCAGTTTTTCGACCTAAATAATCTTTTTCTTCTCGTTTCTTTTTACATTAAAGCTGTAATATGATTAGTTTACGTAAAACTTCCTCCAACTTGAGGGATTCTCATTTCGTCTTCCATATATCTTTATTTTCCTGCCCCCCAGGAAAAATGACTCCAAAAACCAATCCCTAATCAGGAAATAGTCTTTTAATGGCAATTTAAGATACAATGGATAAAAATTGATGCAGAAAAGTCGTCTGCTTGAATAAAATAAAATGTTGGTTTTGTTGTCTTCTCGATTACATATTTAATTTGTCAAGGAATCTGCCACTATAATATTCATTAATTAGTACAATCTTCTTTATCCTTTGATAAAACAATCATCAATACTTGTTCATAAAATTCTAGATAGGCTACATTAGATAGGTTTCAAGAGTTGAGAACTTGACAAAAACACAAATGAGACGCTTCTTATCTCGTTGCTATTATGTCAACAGCAGATGATTAAATTAATTAAAGTTGCGTCCATGGCTAGATGACTAATCAACAAGCTCAATTATGTACATTGCACATGACATTTTTGCATTAGCAATGGACAAGAAATTGAATTTTAGTATCTGCAAAGGAAGCTTTTTAATTTTATTGGACATGCAACTGCGTAACTCAAAAATAGTAACTGAAACTTACCGGTAGAATATAAACCTTAAGGTGAAATATCCTGGACCTAGATCGCTGTGGACTTCTAAACTGATTCGTTTATTTGCTGTCATTTACAAGAAATTGTATTTTGATAAAGAATTTTATGTACTAAATTATTCATTCTTAGATGATTTTTTCTACAATATTTGATTGAAAATGTTTTATATTTTTTTTTACCGCAAGTGCATAATGTAATTGTAATAAACACTAGTGAACATGGGTTGTTCCTATTAGGACTACAAATACTAGTAATAATCCTTCTTTTTAGTATCTACCTTTACAAATATTGGGGATCGTAATTAATCAAAATTAAATTTAAAATAAATCAACATAGTTGATAAAATAGAATTATAGTTGCACTAAGAAACAATCAATAAAATAGCGGTATCTAGAATTCGAATCCCGCTAGGACTTCTCATGTAATCATGATTTTATCAATCAATTTAATTGAAAGATTATTGGACCATGAAAATTTCTCAATTATACTAATATCTTTCTCAAGCTTATTTACACTTAATCTTAAGTTGATTCATTGAACTCTCTTTCTAATTAAAACCCATAAAATTTCATTAATTGAATTATGAATTCAACTATTATGTTTGAGCTAATCTAAAAGATTTATATCAACCTATCTATAGATTTACTTGTAACTTCTTTCAATTATGTTATATCTATTCATACAAAGGATTTTTCAATTTCAACTGTATAAAATCACACATGAATCAACATGCTGACAATATTAGTTTAAAAATAATAAAGAACATATTATTGAATCTTAATAAAACTAAAGAATAAAACAAAACAAAATATAATTTTTACAAGATCCATCCAGAGGTTAATCTAATCTAGATACAAAAAAAAAAAAAGTTCTTAATCATATCCAACATAAAATCAAAGTTAAAGAGAAAATAGAAATAATATGATGAAATTCCTTTATTCTTCAAAAACTTCACTCTAGATTGATGAAAATTCACTCCAAGGGGTTTCTTTGGTTGTTTTCATACTTCCTTCCATCCTAAGGTTTCCAATTGTGTTTCCCGAGCCTTCTCTCCTTTTGCTACTTAATCTTAGCTTTTAAATTTTGAAATTTGGATTCTAGGAAAGACACGTGCATAATGACTGTGTACTTCAAATAGACGCACGATATTTTTTCAAAGCCAACACATGCACAAACACAACCATGTAACATTAACATGACCAACTGCTTACTTAATGCATGCATGTTCCACATAAATCAATCAATATACTCCTAAACTCTTCAAACATAGTCGTGTACTTGTCATGCATTCCATAACTTAGTCAAACCACTCCAAATTATTCCAAATTTGTCAGAATTCGTTCCTTTTTGCTCTAAATGAGTGAATTAGACTCAAAAATAAAATATGAACAAGTTAAATACCAAAAACAATTAAAATACTTAAACAATATGAGCCTAAAAATATGATCAAATCATCACTTATCAACTTTCCCATGCTTAGGCTTTTGCTTACTCTAAAGCAAATAATAATTTAAATTCATCAACTTTTCCCAATATCCACCCCTCCTCCATCTCACTGAGTAAAGGAATATATAACATAATATAATGATAATTCATGCTCATTAGATAAAAACCTCATAATTAAGGCTCTTATGTGAAAAATTCTAAGCACTGTCATTCAAATCAATAGTCAAAAATTTCTTTTATAATGTAGCAAATAAAAAAATCCATCTAGTCATGCTTTCATCCTTTCGTATTCTAACTTAATTCAATGATTCATAACAATTGAAAATGCTTCAAGATAAGAATTGACAAATTAGAGATCTTTATAAAGAGGCGTCAATAACTAAAAATTAAAATATGCTTGAATCATAATTAAATCCATATTAAAATCATAATACCCTTCCTGATATTTAAAGATTTACATTGTCCCTAATGTACATAATAAAGCACAAAAAAGAATAAAAATATTAACTTGAATAAAAGGTAAAGTAAATTAATAATTCCCTCTTTTATAATCTAGAAGTTTGTATTCGTGGCGTGAATCCATCCATTATCAGTCATCTTTCTGAAAATCAAACAAAGTAGAGCATCAAACAATAGCAAGAAAATATAAGAAACACAAACTAACTATATTTATGAAAAATTTACAGTTTAATACATAATGTTTTTGCTAACTATCACGACAAAGTAAAATAAAAATACATAAAAAATAAAAGTCAAACACAAAATTAAAAAATGTCCTATCAATTTTTTTGAGAGTCTTAGACGATTTAAATAACCATATTAGATAAAGAGTCTAATATCTAGTTATATGCCTTCTCCTGCTTTATCTCTATTTTGGGATTCGTCTGTATGAAGGGAGTATCATGCTCTTGATTTTCTTCAGGCACTCCTTTTGCTTGCATTGGGTCATCTGGCTATTGAGGAGTCGACAATAATGTATGGGCTTTCATAATTGGAGGTAGGAGCATAACTCTTAAATGATTAGCGATCTGTATGAGGACCTCCTCTATCCATTGATCCTGCACCTATAGTCTTGCCACCCACTTTGCCATATCTCTCTATCCCTCTCAAATGGTTCGCTCCACCCTCAAGATCTAACCCATATGCTACTCCAACTGAGCGATCTTGAGCTGGTCTTGATCTGGAGGTGTAGAAGGTCGGTCGTGAGTGGCTGTAGTTGCTAAAGAGTCATCTTATAGCTCAGGTGTCACTAGAGATTGTGGTGGGGGAGCATCCTGTTTGGTTACTATTCCATATATCAGGGCAATCCCCTTCTACTTTGTCTACAAACATGAGCTCTTGACCTCCTCGAATATAAGTTGGCCCTCATTGACTATGCCTCCTCTAGATTATCCCCATCACTCTTAAGAGTGTCAAAACTTACAGGTACCATGTGACGCACCAACCTCATCTCAGGTAGCCGCTCTAGTAGACCCGTGACTCTAATTAATCTGGCAATAAAGTTCAGATTCTTTCAAAAATTTCTGCATGGTGGGGTTCAACGTATACTAAATAATTTACAATTGAAATATTGAATGTTTCGGTTGGTGAAGAAAATAATCTTTTTTCTCATTTAAAAACTTGCATATATCTGCTTTCTCTTCACACTAATATGTACATAAACACAACTGAGAGCACGTGCTTTGACCATCTTTTCAGATGAAGAAAAGTATTAACGGAAGCACGCCAAGGAGATAGAATATAGTGCATACATTTCCAAAGATAGATAGAGGAGCATATTATTAAAAGGCCATGATAGTTATCCAATTCCAAGTGTAGAGTATTTGGAGCAACAGGGAATGTATTCCGTAAAAATGTTGATCAAAATAATTCAGCTGGCAGTTTTTTGACTGTTTGTCAGGTTTGGCTTGATTGGACTGCCCATTTCTCATTTCTTAATTGAAATCCACCGTACCTATATTCCTCTCTTTTGGTATACTGAGTCAATAATCATCCTTCCAGGTGACAGGCCCTAGTACGATTAACTAATTACTTTGTGATAGTATCAGCCATCTTTTGAAAAATATCTAACAGCCAAGAAATCCTGACTACGTCACAAAAAGACAACCAGTCCTGCATTAATTTAGTTTAGAGAAATGGTTGATGTCTGTTCGACAGATTTCATATGGTAGACGTCATTAAACAACCAAAAAATAATAATTTTATACAAACTTAAAACTAAAATATCGAAATTATTATGTAATTTAATTGAATTTATAATCCATTATATAGATATATATATATATACATATATACACCAAGTGTTTTACTATCTGCATGGCTTTTTGAAATGAAATAATTATTTTTAATTAATTATGATACTTTGTCGTTAATTTCAGTAATTTAGGATAAATTATATCAAAATGCAAAGTTGTAATTAGTAAGAATTTTATTTTTTTAATAAATAAAATCATGACTATTTTATTAATTAGCACTAGCATTAAAAAGTCATTAATATCAAAATGCAAACTTTTTGAATGGCTTCTGACGATTTCAAAAGTCATTAATTAGCACTAGCATTAAAAAGAAGAATCTAAGTGGGGCCGATTCTTAATTTCATTACACTTTTTCACTTTTGAACAACCAAAAAGATCAGTTTGAACTTTCAAATAACCATGTCATGTTACTATCACAACTGCATCGTGTATCCTCAAAACCCTTTTCATCTGAAAAGTTACTTTGTCCAATATCAGACTGCAAGAACAGTTGCTTTCAGAAGAAGAAGAAAAAAGACACAGAAACACAATCACTGCACTTACTTCCAAAAACTTAACTTTCAGTTCACATGGAACCACAAATTCCTTCACATGACAGAAAGCAACTTCAATTCAATTGTGACTAGGACAAGGCAGTCAGTTTCATCAAGTTATTAGAGAGCTCGTCCTTTGCCACTAAACTGTCTGTATCTTGGTCGTCGCATGTTGTCTGAATGTATAATTTATCAACAACAGAAACGTCCTTCTCAGGTGACAAAGATGAATCCTTGCTTCCAGCCTTAAAGCCTTCGAAGATTATCATAAGATTATTAAAGGAGGAGACAGCTAATACATTGGCTTTAGGCCACATTTTAAATCAATCTGTTTCCTTTGAGTTGGTAGGTAGCTGTAAGTGAAGAGAGAATAGTATGACTAATAATTACGGGAAAGCTTATTCCATGCATATTAGGAAATGTAAAAGTGTATTATCTTGCCTATGTGGATTGGGCACTAGTTGTGTTGATCAAGTCAAGATTCGCAGACATATTTGTGTATTAGGAACAAATTAAGTGGTGGTCCAATCTAATACATTTATATATATGCGTATTCCAATCGGCTTCTAGTTTGTCATCTTCATATTGTTCAATAATTGACCTTTTCTGCATCTTTTTACCCTCTCCGTGGTGGTTTGGTCATGGATTTAAGTTCTTTTTGTTATGGTAGTCTCTTTCGTCAATTGAAACTGTTCCTGTGATAAACTATTTTTAACCAAACTTCCCAGATGATATCTTTCAGATTTTTTATCCTAAAACATATTTAAACCGTTTCTTCTGAGAATTATTGTAGATTGAAATATTTATGCTATAGAAGTGGTCATTCAAGTTTTATAAGGCTGGTAGTACAAAGGAAATCCCAGTCTATCTTCTTCTTCTTCTTCTATTCTTGTTCATGTCTACCGCCTATTCATAGCAAATTTGGAATTGCCAACATTAACTCTCAGTCGCCACTAATCCCTATTTAATTTCTATGTATTATCATTTGATTAGCTCTTATGTTTTTCAATTTAATAATTTATATATACTTATATATCTTGAGTTATCTTCTTTCTTTTGCAAAGTTTTTGATTCTCTTCCCTCAGAATAATGTTTCTCTATCGAATGTATGAAAAAATAAGAGCCTACTTCTGGGACGAACGGTACTCCATGGATTGCCTCCTTAACGAAGAAAACTAGTCCCGTCATACTTGTTTCAAGTTTTTCTAAATTTTTGGCATCGAACTGACGTGATACCCTTCGATTATCTATTGAGTTAGAAGTTCACTATTTTCTATCAATGAGATAGCCCCTATTCATACTAATATCCGCTCGCATAGAAAAAAAGAAGGATGATTGACGTATTAATTCAAAACTATTCCAAAGTTCGATTGTTGCACCATCAGAAACTAGACAAGATTAACAAGAATACGCTGCAAGATAAAATAGGTGCTATATATTTACGATCAGAAGTGGTCCATATACTCTTTGAAAGGATGCTTTTGGCAAAGACACTAGAAGAGAGGGTGGCAAATTGATAAGTCATGAAAGTGTAGTTGTGTACCCTTAAGATGGCATCAATCAACTTATTCCAATTAGAAAGACACAAGAAATTACACCAGGTAGGAAGGCCATGTACTTAATTCTCTACAACTAAGATTGGCAAATACATATGCTTATAATCATGACATCCCTAAGTGGATACGCCTTATCTGGATTTATTTGAAGACCATAAAGACAATATTTGACTCATTTAATGATTCTCTTATACTCTTTCCACTTAAAATGGAATGAATAATTAGGGAACCATATTCTCAAACAAAAAGGATGGAGAGGAGCCATCACAAGGAGAATCTTGATTCAGAGGTGGTCTTTTAGTCATAAATGCGTTTAATATTCATTTGGTAATCTCCTATATATAGACTCACAAGAGAGGCATAACGATTCATTGAGTAAATATTCCTATCTCTCCATTTCTGTTCTCATTCTTCTTTCTTGCTACTTCAGAAAGGAGCTGTTTAACAAGGCAGGGGCATAGCATAGTAAATTTTGAGAGCAGAAGGCATGAAGGTAATTTGAGAGTTTCATTCGTTTATCTTTTGCGTCCTTTTTATTTTCTATTCGTGCCATTTTCTGGAAAGCATTCTCCAACATCAGCTTTTACTTTTAAGAGCAGCATCTGTTTTTACTTTTCTTAACGTAATTGAAGGTAGAGTTTACCATAAATATGATCCAACCATAATGGGGTAATCTAATAATAGTCGTTGGTTATCTCTGACCAACCTCTAGTTGGTTCTCCTGCGTCTTTTTCTTGACTAGAAAAAGAGGGTTTTCAGATATTTCATGGTAAATTAGACTTTGATGGAAGAAATGAGAAGAATAAGTTGAAATTTCTGGTGACAATTCGTCTAAAATTTCAGTGTCAATGTTTAAGTAGTTTGTAGAGAATTTGAATTAAGCAACTAATTCCTAAAAATAGGTCATTGTGAGCTCATGTAAAACTTTTGGCTTATTGCTCTTCTCGTAATCATGCGATTGTCATTAACTCTCACCTGATTCCCCGAGACCAGGTTCTTATACCTATCCTGTCGCTCATGGAGCAACAAAAAGGGTGAGATACTAAAGTTTGTATATATATTTCTGTAAAGAATCTTAATTTTACTATCAATCAAAGCAACAGTAAACCTTGGGGTGTCCCTTTATTCTTTGATGACAATAAATAAAGAAGTAGGAAGCTTGTGAAAAACAAAAGTCACTGACT
This sequence comes from Erythroxylum platyclados, assembly GCA_027563515.1. Taxonomy (NCBI): domain Eukaryota; kingdom Viridiplantae; phylum Streptophyta; class Magnoliopsida; order Malpighiales; family Erythroxylaceae; genus Erythroxylum; species Erythroxylum platyclados. Next base: position 7,838,458 of record JAOQMM010000006.1, read on the forward strand.
ATGAGTTTCAACCAATATTCCAAGTTGGTGGAAAGAAAGGTTTTGTCCGCGGAGAAGAGATGGTGTCTGATATTTGGTTTTCTAGAAGCTAAGGAACGTATTTTCTATGACTGTACCAAACTTTACCTGCTATCTCTACTATTTCTTTCCTCTAAGACATGCGGGAGGGAGCGAACAGAACAGTAGGGAGTAGGGAGGGGTGTGCTGGGAGTGGAGTGGGATTTACATT
>JAOQMM010000006.1:7838786-7850533 GCA_027563515.1 Erythroxylum platyclados
AGTGGGATTTACATTCACTTAGATAACAACACGTGGCCTCTGCATTCCTCATGGCTCCGTTATATATACACCGCTCCCATACTCACATACACCATCCCTCTCTTCATTAATCTCACTTCTTTTATTGTGTTGAAGCAGAAGCACCGAAAAAGAGGGAAAAAGTTGAGAAAAAATTAAAGTATAATCTGAATCCATTTGGGTTTGGTCATTCTTGGGAGGTGTAGTATCAGTTACTGCAATCTGTGAGAATTTAAGAACTAACCAACAACTCTTAACTAAGACACTTAGCATCACTTTCTTCAATTCTCCTACTCAGTCCATCTGTTTACTTTCACTTCTCTCTTGTTTCTTCAACACGTAAGAAGATGGCGGAAAACCAAATCTCCAAGAACAACCTTCTTCCCCACCAATCCTTCGGTGTCGACGTCCAACAACAACAGCAAGCTAGCTCCAAATGGTTTGACGATGATGGCAAACCCAAGCGAACTGGTATACCATCCAAGACTCTCCATTCATCAAATACCAGTCTTGATTAGTTGTTTTTGGTGGTGATTCTGATTCTTTCTTTCTTTTTTTTCCTAACGTCTTTTGTTTACTTAACCAGGAACTGTTTGGACTGCAAGTGCTCATATCATAACAGCTGTGATTGGCTCTGGAGTCTTGTCATTGGCTTGGGCCACCGCTCAGCTTGGTTGGATTGCTGGTCCAGCAGTCATGTTCTTGTTCTCTTTCGTCACTTACTACACTTCTACTCTGCTCTCTGCTTGTTACCGTTCCGGTGATCCTGTTAATGGCAAGAGGAATTATACTTACACGGACGCTGTTCGAACCAATCTCGGTGATTTTTCAGTCCTCTACAATAGTTGTCTACGCCAAGACTTGTGATTTTCCGAGAGATTTTTTCTCAACTGTTGTTCTTTATGCATTTTCAGGTAGTGGGTTTGTGAAAATATGCGGGATGGTTCAGTATGTAAATCTTTTTGGAGTTGCCATTGGTTACACCATAGCTTCGTCTATAAGCATGATGTGAGTCCTAATCTTTGAAGAGTTCCCCTTTCGGTTATTGTTCCTGTGGGCTAATAATCCTTTTGGGATTCTGATGAAACAGGGCAATCAAAAGGTCTAATTGTTTCCACAAAAGCGGCGGCAAGAACCCATGTCGCATGAACGCCAACCCTTATATGATCGCGTTTGGTATTGTGGAGATCATTCTCTCTCAAATTCCTGACTTCGATCAACTATGGTGGCTATCCATTGTCGCTGCAGTCATGTCCTTCACTTACTCAATCATTGGTCTCGGACTTGGCGTAGCTAAAGTTGCAGAAACTGGCAAAATCAGGGGAAGCCTGACGGGAATAAGCATTGGCACTGTGACTCAAACCCAGAAAATATGGAGGAGTTTCCAAGCGCTTGGTGATATAGCTTTCGCCTATTCTTACTCCATCATTCTCATTGAGATCCAGGTATAAAAACAGACTTCTCTTCGTAAAGTTTTCCTCCTTACAGGAGAAGATTGATGTGTACTACTTCTAATCACAGGATACTATCAAGTCCCCTCCATCGGAAGCCAAAACAATAAAGAAAGCAACACTGATCAGTGTCGCAGTCACAACATTTTTCTACATGCTCTGTGGCTGCTTTGGATATGCAGCTTTCGGGGACATGTCTCCCGGAAATCTTCTCACTGGTTTTGGATTCTATAACCCATATTGGCTACTTGACATAGCCAATGCTGCCATAGTAATTCATCTTGTTGGTGCGTACCAAGTCTACTGCCAACCACTCTTCGCCTTCATTGAAAAAGAGGCAGGGAGAAGATTCCCAGATAGTGAGTTCATTGCCAAAGAAATCAAAATCCCTATTCCTGGTTTTCGTCCTTACAAGCTCAACCTCTTCAGATTGGTGTGGAGGACAATTTTTGTGATCATTACAACTGTGGTTTCAATGCTTCTCCCCTTTTTCAATGACATTGTTGGTCTCCTAGGAGCACTGGGATTTTGGCCACTGACAGTCTACTTTCCAGTTGAGATGTACATTGCTCAGAAGAAGATACCGAAGTGGAGCACAAGATGGCTATGCCTTCAAATCCTAAGCGCTGCTTGTCTCGTTATCACCATAGCTGCAGCTGCTGGCTCTATTGCCGGTGTTATTAGCGATGTGAAGTCTATCAAGCCATTCCAGACCACTTACTAGATCAACACCGAACAAAGATGAGGAACCAACAACTAAGAATTTTTAGTTCTTGTCAATGTTCATAACCACCAACGAACTGGTCAAGTTATTTTATTCTGATGTAGCCCTGTTAGCTTCTTCAAGGAAAAAGGAAAGGCTGGACCATGTCTGTAATGTAACCAAAATCAAAGAAAAAGACAATCCCCTGTCGCTCATTCTGCATCCCAGATTGATCTTTTTAATTTCCAATACAAATTGAAAAGTATATGCATAACGTTTTCTCCTTTCTATAGCAGCTTAATTCTATATAAATAAGTTCGCTTACTACGGTGTGAGAAAACGGTTGATCTCATCATCACCCATATTCAAAATATCTGATTAACTTGACTCAGAACATCGACAAGAACTAAAAAAATCTAGAATAAGGTACAGTAGTCCTTATATACATGGATAACAAACACAGAACAATCTAAAGTTTGGTAATTTGGTTCTCGTCTTATGATGTAGTTATCTACTTTTTATCCTTTATAAACTAAAGTGTAGGTATCTAATACTTGTCCTTTGATGCGCCCCCACAAGCTGAAGGTGGGAGTTGTAATCGAAGCTTGGAAAGAAATTGATGTAAGAGACAACACAACACCCACTGGAGTTCCTTGTTTACAATCAAGTCACAAACCATTTAATCTCAAGATAAACACAGCTTTGAATTCAGATTCAGTAGAAGACCAGGCAACAGTCTTTTGTTTACTCGATTTCAAGCAAGTAAATTATTGCCAAGAAAAATAAGAAATCCTCCTGTCATTAAAATATCTAGCCCAATCTGTATCATTAAGGGCAGTTAATTAATAAGTGACCATTTACCGATAAAAAAAAGTCATAAAAATTGTAACTTGTAAATACCACAAGAGTCATTTAAGTACTTAAAAATATATAGTTGCTGGTTGATGTATGAACTGATACAATTTGTTAACTGAAAATAAGTTATCTAGTCTAGTGATAAACTTGCCGATATTTGGTAATTTCTTTAGAATTCAAAATCGTACCTCAAGACTTTGATAAGGAAGCACCGAATGCCATTGGAATAACACACATTTTATAAGTCTGAATTCTCTTTTTGTATAAAATTCTGGAGATATAGGACTTCTGAGATAAAATAAGACCTTTTACATATAGTAGAATGATTTAGTATGCCTAAATCTTGTAGTGAAAATTTAGTAAATAACTTAGTAATAATTGAATCAATGAATATTTGTAATAATCACATCGTCATCATATGCTAACAAAAAGTAGCAAAAACCATCTATGTCATAAACAAAAATTGGTGAATCAGGATGTAAGCCAACAACTCCAAGCGAAATAAGAAAATTACTCAAACGTTGAACCCGTAATCGTGGAGCCTGCTTAAGACCATATAGTAACATTCTTCTTCTTTTTTTGAAAAATGAAAAAAGAATTAAGCCATAAAAGGCTAAAAAGCAAATGTTTTACAAGAGACTCTCAAGAAGAGAGTGTACACACACATGATTTTACCAATCTACAAGGCATTACAAGATTTGCAAATACAAAAATTAGTTACATCTTCAAATGTCAATACAAGTTGATCCTAGTGCAACTTTGTCACAGAAGGTAATTATGTGAACTGTAATGGCATTAACTAGCTCTGTCATGAATTGTTCATCGCTTCTTTCCTTGTTGTGGAAATTGCATCTGTTTCTTTCGTCCCACATGTGTAGTACCAAGTAGGATAAAGCTATGTGATAACACCATTTGTGATCTTTCTTGATATGTTGTAAGATTAAACTCTAGCTTATGATCTGTTGCCAATTCTCTAGTGCATAATTGATTACATATTTTTGAAGTACTGTTTTTGGGTTCCACGTGTGTATTTCCATTTGAAAAAGAGGTGTAAAGTGTTATCCAATTGGCTTCTACAAAGGTTGCACCAATTTTCAAGTAATTAAACTTGTTTAATCTGTCAATAGTGGTTAGTTTCTCCTTTATAGCCCTCCATAAAGTTGTAGTTGTTCTAGGAAGATTGTATTTGCACCATACCAATTTGTACCATGAGAAATTCCTGAGGTTATGCTAAAAAAGTTTTCTTCATGATGTATTATGTATATTCCATTAGCAGTAAGACACCAACAATTTTTGTCTTCCAAATTTTCCTTTAATTCTACATTGTTGATCTCCATTTGTATATTGTTGTCATTTATTCTTATAAGGATCTCATTCTTAACCATCATTGTATTTGATAGGTTTTAATTACCTAGAATGATGCCTTTTGACACAATCAGCTCAGTCTTATTTTCAAGAGGACCATCAAATATCCAATTGTCATGCTAGAACACTGTGTTCATCCCATTCCTTACTATCTTCCTGATACGAATTCTAATAAAGCCTCTCCATTTGAGAATCTCCTTTAATGTAGCAGATGCATTCCTAAATGTGAGATCAATTTCCCAAATTCTCTTATCTTTGATGTAATATTCATATACCCACTTGCACCATAAAGATTTATGATCATTAATCAATCTCCACAGTCTCTTGATCATCACGCAGTTGTTCAACAACTTTAAAGGAATGATTTTTAAACCTCCCTACTGTTTAGAGCTACAGACTTCAGACCATTTAATGTTAGCTTTATAACCTCCTTCCTTTGAACCAGAGCAAAGAAATTTCCAAAGAATTTTATTAATGGTTTTGTTCATAGCACTTAGAATAACCAGGTATGTTGCGCAATGTATATTGAATGAAGATAACACAGTTCTAATCAGTTGAGCTCTTCTAACTAGAGATAAAGCTTTCATTCTCCAACTTGTGATTTTTGCTTATATTTTGTCCACCAAAGGATTTAAACTTCCATAGCTCAATCTATAAGTAGTTATTGGAATTCTAAGATAGGTGAAAGGTAAAGTCATTTCTCTAAAACCAGTGATATGCTTAACCATGCTTCTTTGATCCTCTACACTTCTAGTCAAGTTAACGTACTCCATGCACAAGACTCTCCGCTTTGCGAGGGTAGGAGGAGGGTCATCAATGTACGCAGCCTTCCCTTTGAAATTTTTATAACCTTATTAAGAAAATTAAGTCATCTACAAAGATAAGGTTGGTAATTCCCAGTTTCCTGCAGTAGTAACATTCAATTTGCAAACATAATACAAATGTTGTTTATCAATGAACCCCTAAGGTTGAACCATATAAATAATTTCTTCCAAATTTTATATAAATATTTTCTTCTAGTTGTTGTGATTGAATTTGTAATGTGTTTGATGGTGGTTGGGTTATTAGAGAATTATGTGGTATATCATGATCAACAAACAACTTTAACCTAGTAGGAGTAGAAAGTTGGTTGGAATTTGGAGTCCTTGATATATATGGATTAGATTTAGTATAAGAAGGTAGAGTTTGGCCAAGATTGGTTATTGGTGTAAAGGTGGAGTAGAAAAATGGGATAAAGATGAATTTAAATTAGAAAAATACCCAATCGAGTAGAAATTATTGGTGGAACTATAAGTAGAGGACATTGATAAGTTACTTGAAGCCAAGGAGAGGGGATATAATCGACTTAGACAATTGGAATGGATGGAGATTTTGTTCTTGAAACTTTTGAAAAAGAAAACAAAGGTTTATCAAACTCTACTTATCTAATTTCATAGATTTTCCCTGTATCCTTATCTAGATATCTATAACTAAGATAAAGTGGAGAATAACCCATAAGAATAACCCATAAAAATACACAATTTGGAATGGAATGGAATATTATATTATTATTATTATTATTATTATATGTTCTAAGGAATGGATAAATTGTACACCCAAAAACTCCTAAAAACACAATCACTTGGTTTATTATAAAGGGCCTAAAGTGGAATTTTATTTGATAAAGAAGTTGTAGGCATCCTATTAATTAGAAAAATTATTGTTTTCAAAGTCAAATTGCCATTATTTAAAAGGTGCTCCATAATTCCTAGCAAGGCAAGACCAATACTAATAAATTTTCTAATTTTTTCTAGATAGTTCCTTTTTGGTTTATTAGTATAGGGACATATAATTAGATGAAAAATACAATCTAACTGAAATTCTTCAATGAATAATTAAATTATTTTTCAACCATAACTTGGAATTGGCAAAAAAGATACAATAACGGAATTGGCAAAAAAGATACAATAACTTCACCCTTACGTTTCATAAGAAATAACCAAGTAATATTCATCAGCGAAAATAACAAAATATTTGTAACTAAAAGAAGAACAAAGAAGTATTAGCCCTCAAACAGCAATGTGAATTAATTCCAAAGGGCTAGAAATTATAAAGCAAGTCCATGTGATTTTCTTAAGCAATAAGAAGCATATTTATTAGAAGAATTTTATAAGATGAAAAAGGTAACTAAAATTGATTAATTAGACTACGAATAGTTTGATAATTTGGATGTGTAAGATAAGCATGAGATTCCTCTAAGTTGACCAAAAAGGCATTAACATTTAAATTATTGCTCTATTGAAGTGCACCACATAACTTGTAAAGCCTTAAATCATTAGTTTTGTAAAAAAATTATTTTCTTGGTAATCTAATCTTTCATAAGACAATAATTAGGTGAACTTTAAAAAAGTAATTATTATCACCATAAAATTTTTTTAACTAATAATAATAACTTAGTTATATTTAGCATGTGTTAAACATTATCTAAGAAAAGTGATTTGGTAGGGGATTTTATGAAACTAAAACTAACATGACAGATATTTAATCTTATATTATTACATACTATTAATTTATCCTTACCTTTATACTTATCTGAAATATGGCTAAGTCTAGACTGACATGATGACTACCACTAGTATCAAGGTACCAAGTAAAAGGTTGATCAATCATAGAATTAGAAGTTGTACTATTTTCGACTGGAGATGGCAAGATGGATAGACTTGTTTGTAGTTTAGGACCTATAAGTCCCTGTATTATAAGACTAATTTTGTCCAGCAACAAAATTATCATCAAACTTGCATTTGTAATCAAAGCCTATATGGTTATTACATCTGTAAATTTGGCAAGAAATATAAGACTGATAATTTGAAAAATGTTCTTGTTAAGAATAGGATCCACATCTACCTCTATTCCCACGTACTTGGCCTCTACACAAATTACTATATTGAAAACCATTGCACTGAAAATTATTTGAATTTGTAGAACCTATGCATTGGGAAACATTTAATATGGGTAAAAAGTTTTGTTTTACATTAAGAAGTAGTTTATGAGCAAGCAATTAGTCATTTAATTCATTTAATGATACAAGTTTTGCTCACTATTGAAGACCTCTAATAATGCCATTATATTCAAATATAAGTTTATGATAAATAATTGCATTAATCTCCTCTGGAGAGATTGCTTGTCCTGCCAATGTAAATAAATCTGCAATCGTCTTTTCTTGATAGAGCTATTCATAAACAAGTTTGTGTTCTTTAGAAAGATTATGAAGTTCAATATGAAATTGTGTTCTTTGTGCATGAATAATAATATCATATACAGAGGCCAAATCATTTCAAACTTCTGCTGATGATTTCAAGCCTAACAACAACCATAAAAAATAAAATTCCTTAATGAGGTAGGATAGAGTGACCACAACATGAGAGAGAGTTTCTCTTCCTTCTCACTACAAGCTAACCATGACCCCCATACCTTCTACCTTTGACCTTCTCTATCTCCTTCTTTGTCACCCCTTTCAGACTTTACAGCTTCAATCTTCAACACCACAACTCCTCGATCACAAACCTTGTGCACCGTTGTTCAATCTTCTTGAATACCTTCTTCTAGGTCAACTTTATTAGCCCAAGGCTATAAACGTCCTTTTCCCTTTCCCGCATAGCATATTTTCCTTGTTAAGCTATCTTACTTTCTGTCAGCTCTCAACCAAAAGCTGATCTTTTCCTCATCCAGGAAACAGCCTTCACAATGACCAAAAACTCTATTCTTTCCCCTTCTGAATTCCCACTTTTACCCTCATCCTCCTCCAAACCGAATCCTTCTTCCTCAACTCCAGATGCTTCTTCTCCCTTGGCTACTCCAACCAGATCCTGGAAGCAAGTAGTAGGGGAAGATACTCCATCAACTTTGTCCTACTCACCTCCAAGGGACATGGATGGCAGGCTAGTAGTTTGCCCAAACATTGGGGCATTGAAGGAGGGTGCTCGAACTTGGGAATCCAAGATGGTTGGATTCTTTTTTAGCAAAAGACCACCCTTTTCTCTGATCTCCCAATGGGCAAACAAGTTATGGAAATCAAGAGGCTTGTTAAATGTGATACTCACCGAAGAAAATCTGATCCTCTTCACTTTCAACTGCACTTCAGACATCCAGAAGATTATAAAGGAAGGCCATTGGCACTTTGGAAGCCACCTAATCTTTCTTCAAGCTTGGCAACCTCATTTGAACCTTGAAACCATCAAAATCTAGAGTATTCCACTCTGGATTAACTTCTACAACATCCCACTTGAGTATTGGACAACTCAAGGGCTTGGAGCATTAGCCAGCTATATTGGAAGACCACTGTGCATGGATGAACAAACAGCTAACAAGAGGCATATAGGCTATGCTCGGATCTACATTAGTATGAACATCTCCAAGGAACTCCCTGAGAAAATACCAATTATAAGGTTAGGAGAGGAAGATAAACTATGGGAAGACACTATCAAGATTACTTACCAATGGAGACCATCCCTCCTAAATCCCACCAAAAGATGGAAAGCCTCGGGTAGGACCTTCAAGTTAGGAACCTACCAAGAACTTATGGAAGCTGTTGAGATAGAACCCTAGTGAGATCACCCTTCCTTGATACCCAGAACCAGCAAGATACAAAAAACTGATGTCATCTTAAATTGGTGAGAGACAAAACACTGAGATAGAACAAAACTCTCAAGCAGTGCACATGCAAACAATTGAGGAACATGAAATAACAAGCAATGCACAGAAGGAAACCACACAAACTCTGAATATTCATGATACACAAGATGCAACAAATGCAGACCTAGTCATTCAAGCCACAACTTTAGGAAATGATCACAATGCAGAAGGTGATTCAGAGGTAAGAAATAATTCCCAATCTGATACTATAGCAACTCCTAGAGCTACTACTACACTCAAGGATTCTGCAACTAATGCTGAATTCCATACAGTGGAAAGGAGGAGATCTAAGAGGGGGAAAGGGAAAGGTAACATAAACCAAACCTTTTAAATCATATCTATAATTGTGTGGAATGTACGTGGAATAAATTGTCCCATTAAACAACTAGCTTTAAGGGACTTTGTTTTGAGAGAGAAACCTCTTATTTTTGGATTACTAGAAATCAAAGTATGACTAGAAAATTTAGCCAAGTTGGACATTTTTGGCCCCCACTGGAATATGATCTCAAACCATCAACATCATGCTTTTGGTAGAATAATCATATGCTACCGAGAGGATGAACTCAAAGTGGATGTTAGACTTAAATGAACAAGCAATACACCTGAAATTACTCTTCCTACAAAAGCACATTCAAATAAATGCCTCATTCATCTATGCAAGCAACTTCCAATTCCAAAGAAGAGATCTACGGAACAACCTAAAGTTGCTCAGCAACACTGTCTCTATTCCATGACTTATATGTGGAGATTTTAATTCCATACTATACCCCTCAGAAGCACAAGGGCACTATTCTCTTAAGAATTATACAACAGATTTGAAAGACTTGGTGGAGGAGATAAGGATGACAGATTTGAAGTATGTTGGACATACTTTTACTTGGTCAAACGAGCAACAAACCGCTTGGCACATCAAGAAAAAATTGGATAGAGCCTTAGTAAATGACATATGGCTTAGGACATTCCCCTATAGTCTCACTACATTCAAAGATACCCTTTTCTCATATCACACGCCCTTATAGTGGATGACCTATTCCAGAAAGTTATAAAGCACTACCCATTCTAGATCAACAACTTCCTAGTGAATATTCCAGGTTTCAATGAGGCATGCTTAAAAGGAGCAGGATATAGATGTCAAGGAACCAAGAAGTTCTATTATGTTTAGAAGCTAAGAGCTATCAAAGAAGAATTGAAGATCCTTAATTCCCTACACAGACCCACAAACTCCAAATCAAACTCCATCAAACTCGAACTTCAAGATATCCAAGCAAATCTTGCTAATCATCCTACTGATCTGTCTCTACTTGAAAAGGAAAAGAATTTACTGTCAAAATATCTGAAGGCTACACACAACTACAACTCTCTCTTGCAATAAAAAGCTAGAGTACATTGGTTAAAAGAAGGAGACAACTGCACTAAATTCTTTTTCAACTCTATACTTGCGAGGAAGAGCTGCAATAAAATACACTCAATAACCTCCAACGATGGAGCAAACTTACAGACACAATAGGAAATCCAAAAAGAGGCAATAAGGTACTTTAAAGATCTCCTAGGAACTCTTAGTACCTCAAATGTTTCTATTGATGAGCTCAGATCCCTCTCCCTCAAACAAATTTCAATAGCTGAATCGAATTTTCTCATCAGACTAGTAGAAAATACTGAAATAAAAACTGCAATTTTTGCCATAGATGGTTCTAAAGCTCCCGGCCCTGATGGCTTAAATGGATACTTCTTTCAAAAATCATGGAATGAGGTAGGATGGTATATTATAAAGGCAGTCAAAGAATTCTTTTCCAGAGGGATCCTCCTAAAAGAAATCAACAGAACCTTTGTCTACTAATTCCTAAATGCTCCAATCCGACACAATTTGGAGATTTCAGACCAATTGCATGCACTAATTTCTTCTACAAGATTATATCCAAGATACTTGCTTTAATGTTGAAAAAAAACCCTCAACCATATGATCAGCGATAATCAAGGTGCTTTTATGCAAAACAGACACATAGGAGATAACATTCTTATTATATAGGAGCTTCTAAAAGGGTACTCCAGATCCAACTACTCTTTAAACTACACAATCAAAATTGATTTCTATAAAGCTTTTAACAGTGTAAGCTGGGATTTTCTATGGACATTACTGATGTCCCACGATTTTCCAACTACCTTTATAAGATGGATCAAAGAATGCATCACAACAGCTTCCTTATCCATTTTAATCAATGGCACTCCTACGAAGCATGTTAAAGCTGCAAGAGGGCTTAGGCAAGGAGATCTCTTGTACCCTTACCTATTCATACTTGGTATCGAGACTCTCAACTCTATCATTAAGCATGAAGTGCTTCAAAATCCAAAGTTCAAACACTATGCTAAGTGTCGAAAGATTGATTTGACTAACCTATATTTTGCAAATGATCTACTCTTATTTTGCAGGGCATCGATGGACTTTATACGCAGTTATATGGCAGATCTTAATAAATTTAAGAATTAATTTGGACTGCACTTCAGCCCAACTAAGAGCCATTTTCTTCTGTCCAGAAAAGCCACTACTTTAGGGCCTTTCATCTCTCAATCAACTGGGATGATCCACATACAGACACCTCTAATGTACCCTCCACAACTCCCTCTCAACTCCTGTCTGTATAAATTTTAATCATCTTGGACTTTGAATTGCCTTGTTTCTCTCCTTC
>JAOQMM010000006.1:7937529-7956742 GCA_027563515.1 Erythroxylum platyclados
GAAAATGTGCTATTACTATATCCACAAATATGGCTGGAAGAGGTACTGACATAATTCTGGGAGGAAATCCAAAGGTAGGTATATTTCTTGCAATTTTTTTTAAAACTTTTATCTTCTTGTTTCTGTAGGAAAAATCTGTAAGACCTTAATTTTTGGATAAGCATATGAGTCTTGGATGATAAATTGCGTTCATACCCACATCCATGTGGCTGAATGGCCATGTTGCAAACCTTCAATCTAAGTAAGAAGTTTGAGGGAAGGTTGCTATAGGGTGGGTGGAGTGGGTTCAGGAAAAAAGTATAAACTACTCCTTAATGCAAGTCATCATCCTATGCCAAAAAAGTTGTCATGCATATGGCTTTGCATTCATTAACCATGGATTCTTTGATTCAATAGTGACATCTGTCAGCCTTTTGATTGTTGTAGATGCTTGCAAAAGAAATCATACAGGACAGCTTGCTTTCTTTCCTAACAAAAGAAGCTCTGAAAGTTGAAGATGATGGCGACATAATTTCACATAAGGTTACTGTGTATAAACTTATTGTGATTGTTGCTAGACAAGTTTCCATGATTATCAATCATATCCTTTTGTGCAGGTATTATCAAAGATAAAGATAGGCCCGACCTCACTAGCCCTGCTAGCAAAGACAGCACTCATGGGTTTGTGTTCTACTCTAAAAACTTTTTGTACCACCTGCTTTCAGATTGTATATAATTTGTATTGAAATGTTATTCATTGTTGAATATGATTCCCCAGCTAAATATGTTGGTAAAAGCGAGGGCAAGAGCTGGACATATGAGAAGGCAAAATCAATGATATCAAAGTCGGTGGAAATGAGCCAGTCGATGGGCTCTGAAGAGTTGCAAAAACTTGTTGATGAGCAGTCTGAGACGTACCCTCTTGGCCCAACAATAGCACTTACTTATCTTTCAGTTCTCAAAGATTGTGAAGCTCATTGTTCCAATGAGGGGTCTGAAGTGAAGGGGCTTGGAGGACTTCACGTGATTGGAACATCTTTACATGAGTCCCGCAGAATAGATAATCAGGTACCTATCAATTGCTATAGCAGTTGAATTTTAAGCAGGCCTTTTATATTCTGATACCTTTTATCTTTACAAAAAGTCATTTCGGTTTCTAAGTAAATGGCATATAGCAGCATAAAGTGCGAATCCTGCTTCAATATTGCCAAGTGCATGGGCCCAATTGACTGGCATATGTTCTTTTCAGCACACATATCCTTACTGCCCACACTTGTTGAAATGGTACTCCAAACATCATTTCAAATCTAAGGCTAACAAAAGTGTTATTGTTCTCTGATAAGTTATTCTTTCGGAGCAGGTTCACTACCTGCCAGTGAACTCTTCACTCAATTATTTTGATTTACTGATATTAAGATTTAATCATATAGATGTTTAAACTCCACATGTTGAAGTATGATGTAACAAATATTAACATCGCCAACTCCTTATTGATGTAAAAATTCTTTGTCACTGCTTCCACTTCCATGCATAGATGTAAGTTTAAGCTGATTTTTTGCTATTTTATCCCTAAAAAAAAGCTTCGAGGTAGGGCAGGAAGACAAGGAGATCCTGGATCTACACGATTTATGGTGAGGTAATATTATAATTAAACTTTTGCCACTTTTTTTCCTCTGCTTCTTGTTATAGTATTCTGAGGTTGGTTGTAATCATCCTTGATTTGCTTGAATCAGAATTAACTGCAGAATTAGATTTTTTTTTTGTTAATCAAGAGATATTATAAGTAATGTGTACATCATTCCTTCCTATAAATAGGGTTTCTTGTACTATATAACATACACACTATTTCAATAAGGAACATGTAGCCTTCTGCTTGTTGTGTCCACGGGTGTAAGCCTTTATGGCTAAACCACGTAAATCTTGTCTATTTCTCTCTCCTACTTTCTTCCCTATGTTTTTACATTTCAACATGGTATCAATGCAAATTCTTTAAGTCAGCTAATTGATGTTCCTTGTGAATCACCTCTGTCTTTCCTTGGACCCTTGTGAGTTCAAGACCTTGCTAATTAGAGGTGGTGTTGATTTGGTGATCTCTTCCCAAAGTAAGCAAGAATTTTTGGTTGTCGGTTCAGTGGATCTCTCTTCAAATGAGAGAGTGTTATGTTGTCTTGATGAATCTCTTCCAAAGTAATAAGGGTTTTATGTCATTGGTTGAAGCATCTATGTTCCAACTTGAGGGAGAGTGTTAGAATATTTAGAAATTGATTACAGTCATCCATGATTTTCTATAATTAGAATTAATTGTAAATTAGATGTTATTATGTGGATCGAGAAATCCTATTACCTAATATGCACATTATTCCTACCTATGAATAGGGCTTCTTGTACTATGTGATTTGCACGCAATATCTATAAAAAACACGTAGTTTAACACTCAAGTTCTGTATCCATCTTTCTCTACTACATTTTATCCTTAAATTTTAAGTTTCAACACATGAATTGATTGTAATGCTATAGTCATTAAAGAAATGCCTCTGTTATGAGAACTACAGATGTTTTGCTTTACAGTATAATTTATGTTTGCCCGCTCAAGTTCTTGTTTCGTTGGTAGTACTCATGAAACCAGTAATATGGAAAGCTTGTTTATCAATGAAGGAGATAAGCACATTTAAGATGTTGGCTTCACCACTACTTTATTCCTTTCATTCCCTTTCATTTTTCTTTTTACTCTATTTTCAGTTCATTTCTTTCAGATTTTAATCATATGAGATAGATAAATGAACGCAAAATCCTATTAGTTTACTAAGATTCCTACGATTCATAACCAGTGTTTAATGATATCTCAAGAGAAGTATCTTTATGTACAGGACTTTTTTTACTACTATCCTTTATTTATTTATTTATTTTATAGTTAAACTATATGGAGAAGATAGATTTTTTTGCGTATTCCAATGATTATGTTGGTTTGAGATGTATTGAATCTGAATCTCTTGGTGCCAAATTTGAGTGTGTAGTTTAGTGCTTTAGCTGATCCTGTGATTTTATTGTTTATGAAACAGCTTGCAGGATGAAATGTTTCAAAAGTTCAATTTTGATACTGAGTGGGCTGTGAAACTTATCTCAAGGATTAACAACGATGAAGATATACCAATTGAAGGGGAAGCTATTGTAAAGCAGGTAAAGCTTTTAAAACATGCCTCCAGTTTGCCATCACTTGTTTCTTAATCCTATATGTTCTTTCAGTCATGGAATGTCTTACTTCTAATTTCAACTGTGTTGAATTTTCAGCTTCTAGGACTGCAAATCAATGCAGAGAAGTATTTCTTTAACGTAAGGAAGAGTCTCGTTGAGTTTGATGAAGTATTAGAGGTATGAATCTTGGAAAAGCAACCACCTTATTTTGAGTATCACGGTTTCCACTTTTTTAGCTCCGCTCTTAATAGCAGATGTTCAACAATGGTGACCCAACCATTTTCACATGTTGCTAGTTGAATAAGGAATTACTAAAGTTTTAAGCATAATAGAACTGATGGCGTCTATTATGCTTCTTTTTTCACACAAATGGTCTAAATATAGTTGGCAAACTGCATATACGTGATCAAATTGCATATATTGTCAACTAATAAACACCATATGACAATGTTGACAGCATTAAATATTTGAATAAATAATAGCAAATGTAATCTTTTTTACTCATTTGATTCTTTTTGTTGCATCAGGTACAAAGGAAACATGTCTATGACCTTAGGCAATTAATTTTAACTGGGGATAGTGAAAGTTGCTCCCAACATATGTTTCAGTAAGTTTCTTTTCTGGTTTCAGTTATGCCTACTTATTATTGGTACTATCAGACCTTTAGTTTCAATGGACTGGCTCATCCCTATTATTTACAATAAAACCTCTAAAAGTAAAAAGTGATGATGTTGGTACCATAATTAAAAGAGGTATAATTAATTCAGAATTAATTTAACCTATTAGTTCAAGTCAGGACTATAAAAATTTATTATATTATAGAAATTAATAATTGATAGAAGTTTTACTATATATGAATTTTTCCCGAGAAACAAACATGCTTGTATCCAGAAGCCTATCTCTCATAAAATAGTGATACCATTTATATTCTGCTGGATACTTTATAACCTCGGTGAAGATGATTTTGCAAATTAATCATTTGTTTGGTTTGACTGCTTGTATTATGTTGTGATTAACATACTATAATAGATCTCAATAAAGATGGATATTAATAAGCGGAAATTCTGGGCAGATGTCCATGTGTCTCCGTTTTACATGATACTTATTGAACATTAATAACCCACTGCATATTCAACACAAAATAATAGGAATCTCTAACATGAACTAATTATAACATGCCTTCACAAACATGAAATAATAAAGTCAACATACTTCCAAGTCCTGAGCATTTGAGGTGTTAGTGTTTGGCTGGGACCTTCCTCGCCTGTTTTAGTAGTGCTACCTGGAACTTGTAGATCTGGGTAGTGTGAAGACATCAATAAGTGCATTTTTGTTTCTTCAATCACGTTTCATTTATGTGTGGGTGTCACATTTTTGCATCTGTCAAAATCTAAAAGGTATACGAGTATGTCTGCATGTCAGAGTAAGTTGCCCGCCCCTGATATTACCTCTGTATAATCCTACCATGGTATGATAGTTTGTGAAGCCTTCTTGAACTGTTTAATGCTGTTAAAGAGCAAGCTGTTTGTTTAGGTACATGCAAGCAGTGGCAGATGAAATCATCCTTGGCAATGTTGATCCCATAAAGGTAGATGTAATACATCTGTACAATAAATTTCCAGTGCTTTTGCTAATTTCCTTTAAGTTACTTGATTAGCATCCACGAAGCTGGAATCTGGGCAAACTCTTGAAGGAATTTATTAATGTTGGGGGAAAGCTATTGGAGGGTTAGTTCGCTCAAGATCCTTCTTTGCTTGTTTTAGTTTCTGCCTACTCTGACTCTGAGGTCATTGATTTCAGAATTTCCACTCTTTGAAGATAATCGTTATCGTGTAAAATATTTTTAGGTTCATTTGCAATGATTACTGAGGAAGCCTTGCTGAATTCTCTTCTAAAATTACATGAACTGAGTTCTATAGATGTCAACAATTTTCATCTTCCGAATCTACCAAGGCCACCCAATGCCTTTAGAGGAATCCGCAAGAAGAGCTCTTCCTTAAAAAGATGGCTTGCAATCTGCTCAGATGAGCTGATCAAGTGAGCAAAAACTTTTTATTTGGATATCCTTGAGCAGTGCAATTTGTATCTAACTAGCAAATAACTTGCTACAGTGATGGTAAATACCGAGTAACTACAAACCTCCTTCGCAAGTACCTCGGAGATTTTCTGATTGCTTCATATTTAACTGCTGTTGAAGAATCTGGTTATGATGATGCATACATTAAGGAAATTGAGGTTAGCTCTGCCTTTGAACTGCTTCTTTCTTGTGGGCTAAAGATTCAGTGTGAATGCTTACTGAGGTAGTCCTCTCACTATATGACAGTTGTGTTTTACAATAAAAATGATTTTCAGAAAGCTTTTAGAAAGGAGCTAACTGTTTCTAATGATAGGAAAAGTGCAGCTTGAATCATTAATTAAAATATCAAGTTCACATGTCTCAGTAGCCTATACATTGCATTGCAGTAAAGTTGTTGAATCTTTGCGGTTGGCAAAGATGGCTGCTTGCAGTTTTGCATCCGTGTTGCATTTAGTTCCTATTAACTTATTGTACGTTTCAATCAGACGTGAACAATAGTAATACTATTGGATCTACTCCTGTAAGTAACTAATTACACTATCATATGGATTTTCTTGAGAACATCTGCTAAATCCTTTTGATAGATATGCCAATTATTTTTATTATTAATCCCTTTGGTTAATCTATACAGTAGTTGGCAATCATTCAATGGTAAATATTTAGTGGTTTCTGGTGCTGGATTATTCATATATGTGCATATTTTCTCTTTCAAGGAACTCTTGACATTTGTCCCACTGGATGGCAATCTTGCTTATTTTCTTTCTTTTAACTTTTTTCTTTGATATCAATTGAATGTAGAAAGCAGTTCTTCTGAAGACTTTGGACTGTTTCTGGAGGGACCATCTTGTAAACATGAACAGGCTTAGTTCAGCGGTAACCTATATGATGCTTTTTACCTTTAACTTGTTCAACTTTCCAAAATGTGCAAGATTACATCCAACCCCTTACAGGTGAATGTAAGAAGTTTTGGGCATCGTAATCCTCTTGAAGAATACAAAATTGATGGGTGTCGATTTTTCATTTCAATGCTGAGTGCAACTCGGAGAATAACTGTAGAAACTCTCTTGCAGTATTGGTCTTCCCCCATGGAGTCCCAAGAACTCTTTGTATAAAAGCCTAAGAGGTATGCAGCTTATGTCTTTCTTTCGCTTTTTGTTGAACGTCACTCTTTAATCAGGCTTATTAGGGGTTGTGTTACTTTTATGATTTTGTTCTGTCAGCATCAGGACTAAGGGATGCAATATTGTGTCTTTAATGGATTAAGATTAACTTTCACGTCGGGTCCATGTTAGTAGCTTTTTTTTTTTTTTGGGTTGGTTGATTGGATGAGATTGTACTGGAATTCTTGGATCTTTGATCATATATCAGCAATCTAAACTTGGACTGGGTAAAGCTCTCTGTTTCACTAAGCATTGCATCTCATCGATGGTGGTCTAGCTCGAAATTCTTTGGCAGCAGTAACAGTGTATCAAATGTTGAAGTTCATTTTAATGGTTAACATCTTTGTTTCCCAGAATGATTTGGAGATTGCTGGATTATTGTAGCCTATCATGTCTTCATCTACAATTGTTGAGATCTTCAGCCAATTGGACACTTCGTTGCTGAAACAGATGGCTACATGGTGACTAAGTGGCCAGAAGATGTCCTCAACAAAACATATTTTTTGTTTATTAAGCTAGCTGTTTTTGTTATCAAAAATAAAAAGACCTTTGCGATTTTATTGATTGCTTCTTTTTAACTCCCTTTCAACTTTCCCTTTTACAATCATAGGTTCTGTAAATTTGTAGACCAAAGTACAGTCATAGGTTTGGTATTATGGATATCGTACCTTTCACGGAAGAGGAATAGAATAGGCCTAGAGATTCTATTTGCCTTAGTGTGGATTGCAGCTCACCTTCTTGTATTCTTGCATGAAATCCTTTCAACTGACACTATTTTCTAACTTTTATCAGCTCTAGTTCATTCTTGTATGAAATTTTCCTTGGACTAACACAGATAAATGCTGTAATGACTAATGAGGTTCTTAGCTTTCTTTTTTAATGTACAGGGACGTGTGTACTTAAAAGAGTCGCTAATTCAAAATACATCTGATCAAATAAAATTATCAGGAGTTATTTACCGAAAAAGAAATTATTAAGAGTTCAATCTAATGATTAAGGCTATATTTGGTTGGACACAAGATTTTTAATAGAATAGAATGAAATGAAATGATAGTAATGAAATGGAATATAAATGGATGTAATATTAGAAAATTGTTGTTTAGGAGGATGGAATGGTTTATAATATAATATAGTGAAATGTTGTTTGGAAGAAGGGTCCATAATGTAATATAGTAAAATGTTGTTTATCGTTTTACATTTCATCTTAAATTTTTTAAATCAGAGGTAACTTATTTTTACTATTTAGGATGGAATGAGATGTAATGTGAAACTTGTCTTTTTTATCTTATTCTATTATAAATCTTCCTCTCAAATAATGGAATAACATTTCATTTCATTCCATTAATGACCATCCAATTAAACATCGTCTAAGCTACCGAAAACATCTCCTTTATCTTTTATTTTCTGCACTTTTAAATGTAAAAATATAGTAATATATTTATATTTGTTATTGCAAAATAAAGCATTTAAGCAATCAACTAACCATCTTTTTCTTTGGAGGTGAAACAATAACAAGTGTTTTCTTCTTTTTTGTTTTTTCTCATTTTATTGAAAAGGAACAGGAAACAGGCGACTTGCCAATTTTACACAAGAAAATCAACTTGTTATTCTTCAAGTTTTGTAAATTGGAGCTACTTTAATTTGGTAGTTGCAACTAACTGTACCAAAAGTTCTATTCAAACATGAAAGATGGTGTTTGAAGTTATGAACCTGTTGAAATCGTTGGAACATATACATCAATTTTGATGGATACTTTAAAGAGAAGAATGAACTTGCAGATTCGATTGCCAAAATCTAGTGGAAAGTAACACAATCTTTCGCTTACGGGAACATTGAATGAGCTTCAGGAATAGTGCACCCCATCCTTAAGTCAATAAAGTTAATTAAATTCGTACAAGTTCAATTATTTTTATAACATATATTCAAGCATTAACAATGCTTTAAGACATGGTTTCACGTAAATTAATGTGCCTTCTGTGTCCTGCAGACAAGATTACCAGTATATGGGTACAGTGCGTCACCCAATGACAAAAGCATATGCTAAACAGTTATTTTAGTTGGTAGTTATCTTCTGACTGAACAAATTGTTTCTAGTCAAGTTTTAATTGAATTTTTTTTGGTATTGGTTAGGTAAATGCAAATCAACGTATTTTTCAATACTGGCGTGGCGGCTAATTTCTGGTATTTATTGACTTGAAATTAAATGAACAGATTATTTGACTTTAAGTGATCATCACTTTCATATGTTTGCTTATTAAACGTCTAAAATCCAAATCCAAAATTAAACTTATTATTTATAAATTGCAAACTGTTGCTCATAACTAAGTGATTCTGTCGACGTACTCAGTGCATAAAGTTCTTCGTTTTGCGAAAATCTGGGGAGGATCATATTGTACTCAATCTTATCTTTATATTTTTATAAAGAGGTTGTTTCCGTGACATCGCTATTTCCTTAAATAAACAAAAAAATATATATTTTAATAATTTTTGACATGGACCATTTTTATTATAATCTAGGTTATGATCTATTAAGTTAATTAAAAATTATAGGAAGACAAGGATACGTAAAACTAAATCTCTGTACAGACACCCTAGACATTTTCTTTGTTTTCTTTTCCCCCTGTTTTGTTCAGTACCTGTCACGTATACGGCTTGTTAGAAACATTGCATAGTCAGCTCCATGTGAAACGTGGTAGAGGAGAGACAGGAAACGAAGAATTCTTGAAATGGAAGAAAGGTAATCAGAAACATGTAACCATGTAAACTAATATGAATAGTATAATTGCACACAAAATGGAAGGATTCATGAATCTTAACACAGATTGACTCCTCTGAAGGTGCTTCCTTCATGTGCTAAGAAGACATTTTTACGGGGGAATGCACTTAGATGACTGATTATATTCCTAGCTTCAATTATATAAATTGATTATGTTTCCTTTTCTGTAATATTTGTATTCAACGATCTAAAGTGGTACCAAATATTGAATATTAATGGAGAAATAAGTTTCAACTATGGTCAAAATTTGAAATAACTAATTTATATGACATTCGCTTTCATTTAATAGATAGATCGAATGCATCAAAAAAATGTCTATTCCCAAATCACTTATCCATCTCCTTGTTGATTTTGAAATTTAACAGTTATAATTTTATAATATTTTAAGATATCTCATTATTTTGATATTGTTTGAACTTTGAACCAAGATTTTCATGGGAATATAATATTCAAATTCTTCATTCGAGTAAACTCGAATTAAATAACCTCATAATGTGATAATGTCAACTTCTTTAAATATTCCCAATCATATATAATAAAAAAATTAATAGTCATAGTTACCAATTATTTAAAAGAAAGCACGACCATCTATAGTCTATATTGATAAAAAGGAAAAGAAAAGGAGCTAGAAGTTAGATCAAATTGAATTTACACTCAGAACTTAAGACTAAGGGTATGACTTTTTCTTTTAAATTCTATAAGCAGATCTAGTTTTAAAGAAGAAATAGATGTTTGTTTATTGCCAACCCCAAAATTTTATGTTATCTTTCTAGCCTAATTAATTTTTTGTTCACGTATCCCAAAACATATACTAAATAATAACGAAGTGCTATGCCTCAAGTAGAAGCATAATATGTGGCCCCTTAAGCTTCAATTTAAAACCTTACCACATGATTCTCATGACTTCTAATTACATAGTTGTTTCAGCTAAGTTGCTGGCTGCTGTTTCATAATCTCTATATTACTTAAAGCCATTTGATTAGAGTTGTAACTTTATACTTAAGGCTATGTTTGGTTAGACGTAAGATTTTTGATGGAATAGAATGGAACGGAATGATTTATAATGAAATGGAATGTAAATGGATGTAATATTAGAAAATTGTTATTTGGGAGGGATGAAAGGGTTCATAATGTAATATAGTGAAATGTTGTTTGGATAAAGGGTTTATAATGTAATATGGTGTAAAGTTGTTTATCATTTTACATTCTATCCTAAATCTCCTAAATTGAAAGTTTTCTATTTTTACTGTTAAAGATGAAAAGAGATGTAATATGAAACACTCCTCTTTCATTTCATTCTGTTATAAACCTTCTTTCCAAACGATGGAATAGTATTACATTCCATTCTATTCCATTAATAAACCCCCCAATTAAACATAGCCTATGAAAAAGGGGTAGTACTTGAGAGTTTGCCACCCATATCAACTTTAGCCATTTAAACATAGTTTACGTCTTTATAATATAGTTAAGATAAATATATCTTATCAATGACACATAAATCATGCTTTAAATTAATTAGGATCTGGATGCTGTCATTTGATTAATCAACGATTGTTTTTATATTAATTTCAAAGCTTCAATTCTTATAGGTGATATCTTAGTAAGGGTACGTTGAATTGACCCTTGACCACTAACTCCATGTTCAGTTTGCCAAATTAAGTCGACAACAACTGTGGTTAAGGATGTAGTTATTTATATGATATTGCATATGGAAAAGGCAGGAGTGGTTTGCCTAATGTTTTGACTACTCTTTTAATTGTTTTTTGTACGATCTTAATATTACTTGTTTGTTATAAGGTTAAATGATAATTGTTTTTAGGTAAGTTTTGGGTAATGAACTGATGTTATTTACGTGTTTAAGTCCTTTTCTAATTTTTATTTAATCCTAGTCAAATTCGTACCTAATTCTTTTATTAATGAATGTTCTAAATAACTCTTTTAATCATTTTTATGATTTTAATAATACTTATTCGTTGTAAAGTATATAATATAAATATTGTGATTATTTTTATAAAATTTTACAATTTGATAAAAGTCAACATGTATAAAACCTTTTTGGTCTACCCAATCTTCACCCGTATAATCTAACCAATTCTTCTATTTCTCTCTTTCTTTTTTTCCTCATTATTTAAAAAAAAATCCTTAACTGAGTCTATTTTTTCACATTGAAAGTATAAATATTTATATTTAATATCTCCTCACACATTTATTGAGATTTGAGCCCTAATAGATAGAGAAATAGTCCAACCTAATTAATATCAGCTTAAGCTCCAATAGTAAACCTTTTGGTATATCTCAATATACACAATTATCCCCATCAGTAAATATTTACATATATTTTCTTTTTTCACAAACTATAAATAATTACGCATATATTTCAAAACGTGAAGCTTTTCTTCACCAACAAGACTATATTAAGAATATTTACATCTGTATCAGAATATATATATATATATATATGAGAAGCATGAAATGCAAAAATTTAACTATAAATAATTGAAAAAAAAGATATTATAGTCTTTTGCCTATCTAAAAAATGAGAACAATACTTTTAACGCCATGTTTGGCAATCAGCATATTGCATTAGCTTTTACCTGATTCTATTAGCGGTTAGCTAAGAGTTAATTATATTAGCTAATTTGACTAGTGGATAACATTATCTGTTTAAGTGTAAAATGACTTATGAGGATATTACTTAAAAAAAGAATTTATAAGACCATGGTTAGATATTTAATTTTACAAAAATTAAGTTTTTAACTCTAATAAAAAATATGGAACATTCCTAAACATTTTGTTACCGTAGCATATTTTTTATTTTGTAACTAGAAAACTTATTTCATTAGTAAATTTTTTTTGTCACTAACGTAATACATACTCCCAAGTTTTGTAACTAAAAAACTTACTTCATTATAAAAATTGTTATCACTGTAGAATACATGCATGATTTTTAGTTTAAATTATCCACAATACACTATAGCATAATTAGCATAATTCAAAAATTATGAAAGGAGGGTATAATTGGTTTTTTACCCATTAATTTTTGGTTGAACATAAATAACGTTTCTCTTATGGAGCTTTTCTAAAATCAGTCTGTTGGAGTTAAATAAGCCAACTAACCAGTCATGCACTAAACACATTCATTACCTTTTTAAGATAGTCAAATAACTAACTTGTGTCAATCAGTTAAAAAACAGCTGATAAGTTATTCCATGATACATCAACAACAACAATAATAACGCTTATAAGAGTTTTACTAAAATGTGAAGTAAAACTCACAAATTTTAAAATAATAATAATACAAAATATAAATAAATAAGAATGAATAAAAATATAAAAATTTGCAATCTAATACATGATATAGTACATATAATACATAGTAAAGAATAACTATAAAAGGTAAATTAACTAAATATATACACAAACTAAAAAAAAGGCAAGTGTAAAATTAAATCAATGGTGATATTTAAAATTCTATGATTTTTTCTTCATTTTAAACTATACAGAAGGTTGGACCAAAAAGTTAAATTGGAGAAAAGTTGTCTTTAATAGCCTCTTGCCATCGACTGCAAGGTCCAATGGTATCTAATTTCTACTTTGGTATTATTAGTTGTAAGCAAAAATCTTTGCCCTTTGCCGCAAAAAGAATCTTGTTTTATGTGCTTCACTAATTAAATCATATAATATTATTAAATAAGGTCATTTTCATTCTCAGTGGACCTCCTTTTTTGTGTAAATTACATAAAGAATCACAAAACATTTTTAAAAAAGTAATCTAATTTTGACATGATTTGTTAAAAATCATTAATTTTTAATTTATCCAACAGCTTCCGTCATCTTATATAAAAAAATTTATTAAATTTGATGACAATAGATAATATTTAATAAAGAAGTGATAATAAAAAAATTTCAAAATTAAAAATAATTTACAGAATAACTTTTGGATTATTTTAACTTTGGATAATTAATTATGTGCCAAAACTCACAAGGTAACATTTTCAAAATAAACTAAAAGTCTAAAACTAAAATTCATGCTAAAAATTAAAACTTGTAAACTTTAATGATTTTTAATGAACAGAATATAATGTTGAACTAGGTTAAATTAAGATGGTTGCAAATAATTTGACCAGTTAAACTGCTCAATGATGGCAAATGCGACTTGAAATAGCTACGCTTGAAGTTGCTGTGCATCAAGCAAACCACTAGCTTTCGTCATGATAAGTTGGATGACTCCTCAATTTATTCGTACATACGAGTAATAATTCCACGACGCACGCGAACCATTTTTTTTTTTTTAAGAAAGAACTTGTAAGAGACCAGCCGTCTTAAAAACTCAAATGCGTTCCTTTTATGATATCCAAATAATTAAGAGGAACCTAAATTGTTAAAATAGTAACGCAAACAAGAAGATGAGGCTATTGCCTATTTGGGGGTGCAGTTAAGACAGCAGGTCAATTTGACTACATTTGAAAAGAAGAAAAGGAAAAAGGGGAGGTAGAGAAGAAGAAGACAGCTTAATTAGTTTAAAAATTGGAAACATAGGCTTAGTGATATATACATACATACCTAAACAAAATGATTAGCATACCAATTATGCAAAGTGGACCGCATAATAGACTAGACAAAACATACTTAGGAACGTACTAACAAGTACAGCAATGAACTAGATTTATCAGACATAACTATACTAATGACTCTTTTCGGTTTGGTCTCCTATTACCTGTCTACTCAGAAATGGTAACCTAACATTCGGACAACTACTTGGAATCAAATCACAAGGCCAACGTTACACCCTTCCTAACTCATGATTCACAGATCATCATCAAATAAACGCACTACACAAAAGCTAGCTCAACAAAGTGAATGAAAAGAAGTATTCTGTTAACTAAAGTTTTTTTTATATATATAGATTGGGTACCTAGAATAAACTAATTGGGGGGTTGACATTGTAAAAATATATGTTGTTTGATGATAGCTTTTGTTAAATCAAAGTCTTGAAGCTTTAATTTGACCCCTCAAACTGTGCCTACAAACAAGTGTTTCGATTATTTTATTTCTTTGGAAAGTTGATTTGAGTTTGTTAATCAATAATTACTAATTAAGCCTTGAAGTAATTGATAAAATTATTTTTTATTACTAAAAGATTACATATTTAAGTAACAAAAATAGTAAAAATTATATAATTAATGTCTTTTTTTTTAATTCTCATGTAACTGAAAATAGTGAGATTGTTGTAATTGTTATTATTGGAATTCCGTAAATAATACGTGGAAGTGAAATTAAGGAAGGGGTGGGGAGGGAGAGAGTAGTCGGCGGAGATTTGAGTTACACGTAAAATTGATGTGAATGTAAGAAACGCGACAGTTGGCACCGATTATCTTTTTTTTAGGTCCATGTTTGTCGTTCTTACCCACATCAAACGGCCAAGATATACCCGTCTGAGAGATCAGATGTGGACCCCATGAAGATAACTGACTTCCGTAGTTGGTTTGTGTTGTGTTGGATTGTGGGTTGCATCTCATAGCCAGCAAACTATGTTATGTTGTGGGGCTTAGTAAAAGCAACTTTTGACATTTGGCCTTTGAGTTTGTATTTTAATGTCACCGTCCCGTACACCTAGCGAGCAACAACAAAAGAAATTAACAGAACAAGTTTTGACCACCGCTTATGCGATGAGCTCTAACTAAGTAGAAAGCAGTATAAATAGTAAATACACCCTCCCATCCCATGCACAACGTTATCTCCAACAAAAAGCTTAGTATTTGTTTGCTACATTTCCCTAATCTCCTCGAATTCAATGGCAATTCCAGTGATTGATTTCTCCAAGGTTAATGGCAATGGTGAAGAGAGAGCCAAGGCGCTGGCCGAGATCGCCAATGGGTGCGAGGACTGGGGCTTCTTTCAGGTGACCTTTTTTCCACTCATTTTCTGTGCCAATTAGACTACTCCTGGGATTATTACGATTCTCTGAAACCAACATTTTCATGATTTGGTTGTTAAATCATTTAACAGCTGGTGAACCATGGAATTCCCCAAGAGCTTCTGGACAGAGTGAAGAGGGTTTGCTCAGAGTTCTTCAAGTTGGAAAGAGAAGAAGATTTCAAGAATTCAGCAATAGTGAAATCACTTTATAATCATTCAAAGAACGGTGAGAAGTTGGAAAATATGGACTGGGAAGATGTCGTCACTCTTCTAGACGACAACGATTGGCCACTGAAAACCCCTGGATTCAAGTAAGCTTCAATGAACCACCTTTAATCCATATATCTGTCTACATCAGACTTCATCGTTAACGACAGATCGAAACTTTGATGCTTGCACACATTATTCATTACCAATGCATTCTTGGGATTTGGAAGATGTTTCACTCACCTGTTACCAAGACTGATTTCCTAGAAACCATAAAAGAATATCACCAGTCATTCACTACCCTTCACCAATAATGACATGTATAACGAAAAATTTCCCCGAAAAAACCATGTTTTAAGAAAGTTCAGTCAAAGTCGTTCTTCCGTGGCTAATTGTATGGAAGGAATCTAACTGATTGATGCTGCTGACAGGGAAACCATGGCCGAATACCGAGCTGAACTTAAGAAACTGGCTGAGAGACTCATGGAAGTAATGGACGAGAACTTGGGATTGCCAAAAGGATACATGAAGAATGCATTCAATAATGGAGGAGAAGACAGCGCCTTCTTTGGAACCAAAGTCAGCCACTATCCACCATGCCCACATCCCGAACTTGTTAATGGGCTTAGAGCACATACTGATGCTGGAGGTATGATCTTACTCTTCCAAGATGACCGAGTGGGTGGCCTTCAGATCCTCAAAGATGGGCAATGGATTGACGTTCAGCCACTGAAGAACACCATTGTGATCAACACCGGTGATCAGATTGAGGTCCTAAGCAATGGCAGATACAAGAGTACATGGCACAGGGTTTTAGCCACCCCAGATGGCAACAGAAGATCAATCGCTTCATTCTACAACCCGTCTCTAAAGGCCACCATAGCTCCTGCACAACAACTTGTGGAGAAAGATAACCAAGAGATTGTTGAAGCCTATCCAAAGTTTGTATTTGGTGATTACATGTCGATCTATGCCATTCAGAAGTTTCTTCCCAAGGAACCCAGGTTCCAAGCTGTAAGGGCCGTGTAATCTATTTTAAGAAGATTACACCTTTCCATTTTCCTTACCTTTTATTTTGTTTTCTTTCTAGTTTATGTGTGATAGTGTCAAGTTAAGGTTTGCCACTGGAGAAGGGAAAAGAAAGCTGGATATCGATATGTTTGCTTCAGAATCAAGATATCTGGTTTCCTTTCTTTAAATTATTATGATGTTGTACTTCAGTTGGCGTTAGCCTATGTAAGGCTTAGTTTGTGTACTTGTACCATCCTTCATGTAAATGGTACTTCTCACTTTCATGTAATGACACCAAAGTTAACTTTTTCTTTTTCTTTTTAACTTTGAATTCAAGATATTTGGAATCGAGAGAATCTCAAGGGGACCCGAGATTATTCACGCACTGGTAATTGCTCCTCGCCTAACTTTACCAAATTGGCCAATTGACCCACTTAACGTCTCAATCTGACCTGCCATAACTATGTAAATGAGCTTCTCATCGCTGCTTTAGACAATACTTGTATAGGAAAAATCTGTTAGGTATTGCGCTGATTTGACATTGAACATATATCATTTTTCCATTTACGAAAGACTCTTAATAAAAAAAGAAATACTAACTTTATATGCCACAGGAAGAAGAAAATTTCATGAAAATAAACAAAATATATACGAAGATACTTATCTCTTAAATCCTCAATCAGAAAACTTATTTCTTAAGTTACCAAAGGAGCTATTTGCTTCAATCTTAGTTCCACTTTTTTATATGCTTTAAACCAAAAAAATAAAAAAAGTGAATAGTTAAAGCTGAATTCAATAAAGGTAAATATGTGAATGGATCACTCTATTTAAATACAAATGGTATCTGTGTATAATTATAAGCTATATCTAACCTCTCATTTTTTAAAATAAAATCTAATTACTTTTAGTAACGATTTAGTTTAGGAACATTCTCGCATGGAATTTGGTTTTTTTTTTTTCCTTATGTCAAAATGAAATCAATCATGAAGTCGTGAGAGATAAGCATCATTTCTTCCTTTTCTTTTTTTTTTGACAAATTTGAATGTATTAAGCCTTAAAAGCGAATGAAAATGTCACAACTTACAAAACAACTTAACATATCGAAACAGTGAAAATCACTACATCTGAACTACTAAGAGAAAATACTCTTGTGATTAATTTCCAACATCACGAAATAACCTTAAAACACCACTTATCGTGTCAATTTTTCCTTGGCTTCATACGTCCACCACGTGCGCCATTAGGAAATTAACCTGCATGCCAAAAGGATAGAGTGTAACTGGGTTGAAGCATTTTTCCTTCCTTTGAGCCTTCTTCACCAGTTATTCCACTATCCTCATTAATCTAGGCTTCTGCTTTTCTTAAGGAAACTTACTAGCTACTACTAAACTTTTACCAAAAGGTTCTAAAAATGCATCATAGAAGCCTAGCCTCCTCTATTGTCACCTAGCATTATGAACCATCCTATCCCTTTAGAAATCACTCAAACCTCTTCCTAAGTTGATACTCAACAAGTAAGGATTGTACTTGTTGAGGGTCCAAACTTAGGACATATAAAGAAATCATAGAATCAGGTAGTAGGTGACCATTCTCCTTAATAAATTTTTTTTTTCAAATCTAATAGTTAGTAATTCTATAGTTGTTTTCCTAGCTATGAAAGTTCTATATTATTTTCTCTAGTTGGTTACTTCTTTGACAAAAGAATCTCATTCCTATAAGTTCAAAAATAGGTGGAATTTAAATGGGGAAGGCTTGGTCTAAAAAAATCTAATTAATGTGACTTCTTATTCATATTTATATATGAATTGAACGTGTAGAAGATTATTGAAATGGGACCTTGACATATATATGGGAAACCCCTTTTGTTACAAAGATGAAAGACTTACATGTCGCTTGACAAGAACAACATGAAGAGCATACCGATCTAGGTTAATTTTTATAATGTGATTTATAATTATATTGAGTTACCTATATAGCTCCATTGAAAAAATCTATATGCTTGAATGAGAACTCAACAGGATTAAGAATAATAGGGTATTCGACGATTTACTAGGAGATTAAGAAAATTAACTAAAACTCTAAAGTTAAAGACACTCAATGATTAGGGAGATCTAATGGAGACAAAAATCAAGTTGTCTTACTAATAGAAACCAATCACCCATCAAGAAAAGAAAATTTGGAAGCCTATTGGAGAAAAGCTTCACAATAGGAGAAAGTTCTAAAGTTTTAAATTCAAAAGCTAGTAGGCCTGAATCGAACAGGAAGGAAGAAAACTAAATCCCTCTAAATGAAGGAAAGGCTACTAATTAGAATATTAGCATACAGGCTAAGAAATTAGAAAATTCTCAAAATGCAATGATACTAGAGGAAGGATACTAACCTCTAAACTCTTGTGACCAATCTTAGAAGCACCTCATTAATTACTAATAAGGAACAAGATAACACAAGCTTAGGGGATTTTAGATGTGGAGACCAAAGTTGCGAATACCGTACCGGACTTGGTACCGGATTGGGTTCTGGTATGGTACTGTACCGGTACCGGTCAATATCGGGTATCGTTTCGGGTAATTTTTAAAATTTATGATAGTCC
Organism: Erythroxylum platyclados; assembly: GCA_027563515.1. Taxonomy (NCBI): domain Eukaryota; kingdom Viridiplantae; phylum Streptophyta; class Magnoliopsida; order Malpighiales; family Erythroxylaceae; genus Erythroxylum; species Erythroxylum platyclados. The sequence continues at coordinate 7,956,441 of JAOQMM010000006.1, forward strand.
CTGAACTTTTTTAGAAATTGGAAAATAGTTTATTATCATATTGTACTATATACTCTACAAGTTTACATTAAGTCATTAACTAATCAACCATATTTTTAAAAATCATAATAATATTATTTAACCACCACAATTAATATGAAATAATAATAATTTTTAGATATTTCACATATAAATAATAACCACAATTAATATGAAAAAAAGACAATCATCATTATACAAATACACAAGTAAGAACAATACAAAGTATTTAAAATATTACAATTTCATCGCATAATAAATAATAATTACATCAAAACATCCAA
>JAOQMM010000006.1:7980112-7999055 GCA_027563515.1 Erythroxylum platyclados
CTCCATCTTCAGACTTTCTAACAGCTGTGGCCCTTTCTTCTAGAGATTTATTCAGGTCCTCAATGGTATTATTCATCGCATCCTTGGCTTCTTTTTCACCAACTTGCCCCTAAAGAATGTCCAACCACAAACTAATAACTCCGCAGTCGACAACGAACAAAACCAGCCAGCTCAATACAGACACGCACAATGACAGCTATCAAAACATTTCAACATAATTCAACGCGTTTAAGGCTGTGAATCTACAGAATAAGCCCTATGGTACTCTCCGACACCAAAACCCAAATTCATGAATACAAGTGAGACTACCTCAAGGTCATTTTTTTTCAATCTTTCATCAAAATCTCCTCAATTCAGACTAATTAAGCTTTCATAAAAATGTATACATAATTAATTGGAAATGAAAGGGAGCTTACAGGAGCGATGCGGGACTCGAGGTTGGGGTGAGCGTTGACGGGAGACGGGTTCGGGGCGGGTTCTGATCCTCTACTAAGCTTATTAGCGTCTTTCATAAGCTTCTTCCACGACACAAATGTCGTCTCTCCGGGTCGAAGCTCCACTGTGAATATTTGCCTATCCCCTAATTTCACGTACGACGGCGTTACCCTCGACGACGAAGGCTCTCCTCCTCCGTCTGCGCCCCCAGCACTGCCTTCCTCCATTGAAATCGAAAATTTGAAAGTTTAAGAAGCTGTTGAAAGCCCTAAGTGGAGTTGAATAGCGGAGGGCTCGGCGGGAGGGGTGAAACGGTTTCGGTGGGTTTAATTGGAAATTTCTTTTCTGTTTCAATTTTCCCGAGAAAATTTTCGAGGAGGGAAAAGGTGCTCCGGTTTCTGCCCGACCCATTAACTTCTGATTTTGGGCCTCAATCCAGATAGAGTCCTGTCACTTCTCTGCCTTTAGCTCTAGCCATTGTCTTGCGTTGCTCTCCTCACTCCTAATAAACATGAATCTTGAATTCAAACTGTTCAAACATAGTTATTTGCTGGTGGATACGATGGTTTAATGAAAATGTATACCTACCTACAACTATTTTCATTAATTTCACATGCGATGTGTCTTAATGAAAACAAATACTTATGTTATATTTATACGAATGATATTTTTAAAGAATATGTGTGTGTATATATTTATAATATTTTAAATAAATGTATGCATATTAAACTAATTTTTAACAATGAATGACAAATGACTGATTATATTGTCGTCAATATTAAAATCAATAGAATAGTCTAATAAAAAATAAATTTAAGTTCATCGGATTCAGTTTTAAGCTTTTATTATTTAGTCTAATTTAAAATTTTAACCTTAACTATATACGAAATGATGTTATTTTATTTATATAACAGAACAATTGAATATCGTTTTTGGGACGCTTCTCTTTGTATCTCTCAAGTCTCCTTTTTGTGTGTCTAATTCTTTGTTACTAGAGATCACAATAAGCTGACATATAGCCCTAAATTAAGGCGTTTTTAATGGGTCGATTTATAGGTCAAATCAGGCCCAATCTGACCTAAGGTCCAATTTTTCTAAATAAAACGTCATTATTTTGCTTAGAAGAGTTAGGTTTTAGGTAAGGCTAAGCTTGGGTACTCAATTGAAAAAAAACATTATTTTATACTTTTAATTTAAAAAAATTAGCAAGATCAGCTCATGAACCGGGCCATTGTCATCCCTTAATATGATGTAGTCGCTCTTAAAACTTAATCCCTTTTGTCACTTCATCTTGCGTAGGTAGCAATAGTGGCTCAGGCCTTAAGCAAAATATTTGTTTGTGTTTCCATGTGAAATAAAAATGTTTTACAATTTTCCGGTTTAATTCAACTTGATTAATTTTGATCTAGTTTAATTAAATTTTAAGTTTGTGCAAGCTTGATCAAAATCAAGATTAAGCCACAAGTTTTAAATTTTATCAAGTTTTCAGTTGCCTAAAACTCAATCGAAATCAGGTTCAAATTGCTAGCTTTAGATTTGATCAAAAGTCAAATTCGAGTTAATATCAAACTTGAATTAGACTGAACCTATTATCAAATCTAACGGAAGGATAAAACAAATAATTTATTGAGATGGAAGCCCCTCCAAGCTTTTCATGAAATACAGGATGTGCCTAAACTATCCCTTAGATATAACTTTAGCATGATCTTTTATCGTTAATCTTTGAAATGTTTAATACGAACGTTATTTTGTATTACGTTATCCTTTTTATGCATATTTATTTGTAATTTTGTAGTATATTCATCACATTGCATGTGGATCTGTTGGAAACAGTTTCTCTACCATGCAAGGATAAGACTGCATACTACCGGAATTCTCCAGACCCTGTATCTCAGTGGGACTTCCACTGAGTGTTGTTGTTGTTGTTTTTGATATAACCTTAGCATGACTTGAGAAACACAAATATCAAATTCTATATAATAATCATCCAGTGCTTCACTTTAAAAAATTAAATACATTCATAAAATGAAGATATAATTTAACTTTTTATATAAATATATTTATATAATTAAAACCCAATTAAAATATTTTAATTTAAAATTATGTTATAAATTAATGACATATTCTATCATATCATCATAATTTTATCCAATTCTAACATATATATTCAACAATAATGTACGTTATAATAACATATAAATTAAATGCGAAAGAAAACGAAATACCTCCAGCCATTGTTGTCTTTGCTTAAAGAGTGTGCGTTTTAAAATTCTTCTAAGCTCTCAATTCTTAATTTTGATGGTATATGTTTTCAGAAGAGAAAAGAAGTTTAGGGACCCCAAAACCTACAAAAAAGCCTATACGAATGTGCTCTCATCAAGCACACTATCAGCTACCATAAAAACAAGAATTCATACTTATTAACTACATAACGTTGGACCATTATTAAAGAATATGAAAAGTTCTCACATTCTCCCACTTGGTCCATATGTTTAACTTGGTATCAAATCCTAATCCGATCCAAACATACAAACAAATCATGGCGACAGGTTCTCTAGTAGTTGAGTATTATCTTCCATGTATTACAGTATACTATATTTAGTATCAACTGAATGTGGTAGCATTACTTAATGAATAAACCCTATGTTTATTCCAGGTCCAAAATAATCAATTTTCTCAAAATTCAATAATGTGCACCATAATATGAGAAAATATTATAAGACTCACGAAAACAACATTATCCATACTTGAAAACTACATAATGGAACTCAATCCCATTCTAACAACATGATCCTTGAACTTAATTAGTGGCCTGCCTTTTGTTAAAGGATCAGCTATCATTAATTCAGTGTTAACGTGTTCAATGACCACTTTCTTATCCTTAGCACGTTCCCTTATAGATAAAAATTTAATGTCTATGTGTTTACTCCAAATACCACTCTTATTGTTTTTTGCTAGAAAAACAGCAACTGAATTGTCACAATATATTCTCAATGGCCTCGAAATGGAATCTACGAGTATAAGCCCATATATGAAACTCTTTAACCATACACCATGTGATGTAGCCTCAAAACAAGAAACAAACTCAGCCTCTATAGTGGAAGTAGCGGTCAAAGACTACTTGGCACTCCTCCAAGATATGGCTCCATGGGCAAACATGAAGATATAACCTGATGTTGATTTCCATGAATCAACACACCCACTAAAATCTGAATTTGAGTATCCTATTACCTCCAGATTGTCGGTTCGTCTATACTTAAGCAAGTAATCTTTGGTCCCTTGATAGTACCTTAACTTTCTTTGCAGATCTCCAATGATCTAATCCTGGGTCACTCTAATATCTGCCTAACATTTCAACAGCAAATGCAGTGTTAGGTTTTGTTCAAACCTAAGCATACATCAGGCTTCTGACTACAGAAGCATATTGAACATTTTTCATTTGTTCCAATTCAAAATCATTTTTCAGGCTTTGATCCAAATTGAACCTATCCCCTTTCACAGTGGGAGCTACACTAAGTGAACGTCTTTTATCCTAAATCTCTCTAAAAATTTATTAATACAGATTTCTTGAGACAAAACCAAAATACCACGGAATCTGTCTTAATGAATCTTAATGTCAATGACAGAAGATGCAACAACCATATCTTTTATTTCAAAATTCTTAGAGAAAAATTCTTTCACATCATGTAACAAACCCCTATCATTGGTTTCAAGTAATATTTCATCCACATATAATACAAGAAAACAAATTTTCTTCCCACTAAACTTTTGGTATATACATTGATCCATAATATTTTCTTCAAAACCAAATGATGAGATAATATCATGAAATTTGAAATACCATTGACGGGAAGCTTGTTTCAATCCATATAAGGATCTTTTAAGCTTGCAAACCAAATTCTCACCATTATTAGCAGAGAATACTTCTGGTTGTTTCATGTAAACCTCTTCCTCTCGGTAACCATTTAAGAAAGTCGTTTTCACATCCATTTGATGCAATTTCATATCAAAATGAGCCACTAATGCCAAAATTATACAAAGTGAGTCTTTTCTAGATACAAAAGAAAATGTATCTGTGTAATCGATTCCTTCTTTTTGAGTGAATCCTTTAGCAACGAGTCTTGCCTTGTATCTCTCAATTTGCCTAATAAGTCTTTCTTTGTCTTAAATACCCATTTGTAGCCTATAGGTTTTGCTTCTTTAGGCAACTTAACAAGATCTCAAACATCATTGTTCTTCATAGAATTCATTTCTTCCTTCATGGCATCGTACCATAAATTTGATTTATTGCAACTCGTGGCTTATGAAAAGGTTTCAGGATTATTCTCAACTTCTATATTGTAGTCAGATTCTTATAGATATGCAACATAATCATTAATAATAGCTAATTTCCTTGTTCTAGCAGATCTCCTTAATATTCCACCAACATCCTCCTAGAGAGTCTGTTGTTAATTGGTTGCTGAATGCTTTCAAGTAATTCCTGAATAACTGGATCTACTCAATTATCAGCAACTTGTGGAATTTCTTTATTGTCATTTATGTTTACAGTAGACTATTGAATATCAACAATTGGTTGTATAATGTCTAGTTGAACTTGAAGATCATTGTGAATGACAATCACCTTACTGTTTGAGGTAGAAGGATGAGTATCCATATGATCATTATCAGAAACTATATCTTGAAATTGATCTCTCCCACTAATCAAGTCATTCTTAAGAAATTTTACCTTTCTTGATTCCACATTCTAGTGTGATGTGATGGACAATAGAACCTATATCTTTTCTACCTTTCGGCATATCCAATGAAATACCCACTTATGGTCCTTAGGTCTAATTTCTTCTCTTATGGATTATAAATTCTTATTTCAGATGACATCCCCAAATGTATAGATGTCACAAACTTGGTTTCTAACCTTTAAATAACTCAAATGGCGTCTTTAGAACAAACTTGGTTAGTACCCGATTTAATATATACACAGTTGTCGTAAGAGCTTCAGTCTACAAGGACTTAGGAAGTTTGGAGCTACTCAGTGTGCTCCGTACCATATGTTCGATTTCTTCTTTCTACCACACTATTTTGGCCCAAAGATCTAGGCATAGTGTATTGGGCTACTATCCCATTTTCTTGAAGATACCTCAAAATGGATCAAGTGCTTGTCCACCTTCAATATATCACCATAATATTCCCCACCTCTATTAAATCTCACAATCTTAATTTACTTATCGCATTATTTCACTACTTCAACTTTGAATATTTTGAGAGCATCTAGTGCTTTATTTTTATTATGAAGCAAGTAAAGATACATATATCGTAAATAATCATCTATAAATGAGATGAAGTATTTCTGTCCTTACGAGTCTATATCTGGACTACAAATATTCGTATATATGATTTCTAATACGCCTAAACTTCTCTTAGCACCTTTTTTGATTTGTTGCTCTACTTTCCCCTTATGCAGTCCACATAAGTTTCAAAACTAGCAAAATCCAAAGTACTAAGTACTCCGTCTGTCACCAATCTTTTAATCCTTTCTATAGAGATATGTCCTAAGCGGAATTTTCATTCATGACAAAGCGTTTTGTTTTAGCATGAACATGTGTTGCATTGTAATAGGTATTATCTTGTAAATTAAAATGGAAAAGACCATCAAATAATGTACCATTCCCAACAAATTCAGATTTATAATTTAACTTTAAAGATTTGTTTGAAAAATGAAAGGAATATCCAAATGGCACAAGTCTTGAAACTGAAATCAATTTCCTAGAGAAATTGGGAATATAAAATGTCTTTTCTAATTTTAAAATAAAACCTGTACATAAAATTAAATTGCAATCCCTAACAGCTTCCACACGTGGACGTATATTGTTTTTGGATAAGATTTATCACTCACTTCCTGCTAGCACTACAAGAAATTGTATTTTTAGTGAAACCAAAAGTTGTCACTAAAAGTAGTAATATTAATCACTACTATTAATAGTTTCCAGTTTTTAAAGTCGTCACCTCCCGTCACTAATGAAATAGTGACTAATTTAGAAAATTGGTCACAATTATGCAACACTTTTGTGACAAAAGTACTAACACTAAAAACTATGGAATGTGTGACAAAACTATATGATCACAGTAACTTTACATATTTATGACAAGTTTGTCGACACAAACAATATAAAGTAGTAATGAATAAAATCATAAAAAGTACTTTATTTTATTATGACAACATCATCGCCACTTAAATAATTGAAAATAGTGACAAAATATTTGTCACTCGTGCTTTTTTTACCAGTGTCCATTACTTTTTGGTCATTAATATTTTAAGAAAAAAGTCTCAACATCATTGTCACAAAAATGAAAATTTTTTCTTGCAAAAAATATTGTCACTAATTTGTTTATTATTTTCATAGATAAAACTATCAATTTAACAATGGAATTGCATTAGTGATAAAAGAAATTTGCATTAGTGACTAGATTGTCTAACAAATTTTGTCATAAGTATGAAAGTTATATGTTACAATAATGTTGCCACTAAATAAAGATAATATGTTACAATAAATTTATCAATAATGTGTTCGTGTTTGTCATAAATAATATTATTAAATTTAACAATTTAATTACTTAATCGATAAAAATTTTTACATTGGTGGCCATAAAATAGAAGTTGTCACAAACGATACGGATTTTTAATGCCAAGATATTGTCACATAAGCAAATAAAAATTATTAGTATATATAAATATATATAAAAATCACCAAAATGTACAAATTCTAATTTCCAATATATAAAATTGGAAAATTTAATATCCAAGACAATTATATTTATTACAATTATCCCAAACTACTACGTACTAATTTAAGTTAAAACTTACTAAGGTAAATTTTCCTAGCTATTTTTCTATATGAAATTCACTATTTATTTGTTTCCTAAAAAATAAATAAAAATGATATAAATTTAGTACTAACATTTTATAATAATATAATGATAATGATAAGAAGTAATACTAATTTTTCTAGATTTTATAAATTTATAAACTCCCATGACTAGTTGGGGTATTTGATGTTGTGGCACTTGATGGATCTCCAATTGAGGCAAAAGCATTGAGTAACAAACTAGTAATTACTCCAGTGTTTACCAAATGTGCAAAAATAGCTAAAATTTGTTTCATTTCCGTGGCTTGCTTCTCAATAGCTACATCTTGAGCTTGAATCTTCTCATTTTGAGCTTGAATCTTTTCATTTTGTGTTTTGTGATTTCAATAAGTCTTGCAACTTCATTGTCTAAATCACTTACACATTTCTTTGCAGCCTCAGCTCCAGCTAGAATTTGACTTTTTTCTCAAGACTTAGATGTTATCCCTTTAACATCTAAACCATGTGAGTAGCTTGACTTTCTTTCTAGGACAAGACCGAAATGCTCAAGGAGTGGTCGAGGTGAAGATGAAATCTTTTCTTTGTTTTTCTCTCCCTCTTTTTGAAGCTTATTCTACATATTTAGATAGAATTTGAAAATTTAGTAAAGTAATTTTAAAAACTTTTTTTAAAAATCTAATTTGACTATAACTTTAGGGAGGATAAAATATGATAATATGAAAGCAAGACAAGATATCATGTACCCATAACAAAGCTAAGAAGATACGACAATCCATCAATTCATCTAATAAACCCTCCAAGAGAGGAAACAAAGGTTGCAACTGTGACCTTTCGAATGACGTAGCTAAAGTACAAGGTGAAAAATGTCAGATAACCTCCTAACTCAACCACAATCAGAGTCTCATCAAAATTGAAGTGCTTCTGAGTACATTCTTCACGAACAAATGACTGCACTTACTGAATGAACCTAGATTGGCAATTATCAACACAAGATCTATCTTTGGGTTACGAGTAGCAACTATAAGAGCCAAGCATCCTTCGAAGGAGTCTCTAACTACATAAATTGGTTTATTTGGAGATTTGGCATGCTCAAGCCTTAAAGTTTCTTCAACAAAGTTCACTAGTCCTTCATGTAAGATGAAATTCCCATTACTTATTAATATGAAGGAATATCAAATTGTAAAGTTGATCTCATAGACAATTACAGATGAATTGGAGTTTTAGCTTCAATATACAAAATATAATACCTTCAAAAGGAGTTTGATCATACATTGGAATATGAAGGCATTGAACTTCAAAAGCCCTACATTTTAACTAAGAAAAGTTTTACATAAGGAATACAAGAGAGAGATATACCACAGCCAAATACAAGAGGGAAGATATCAAAAGTTTGTTTTTACATGAATTATGCAAATGGTAAAGAAAGAGAGAAGTGGGTGCTGTGTAATCATATAGAAAAGGATAAGAATAAAGGGAAAAAAGGAAAACACCCTTTAGTAGTTGTGATCGTGTGTGTGTTTATTTTCTCAATCCTGTATAGGTGATGGAAAAGTCAATATAAAAACTAAAAACTCAATGTCATTCTAAAACATGATATTTACAAACACCCAAAGAACTATGGATTAAATCCAGAAACAACAGGAAACGAGATTCGATTTGTAAAAAAGAAAAATGTCAAGATGAAAGCATCAAGAAAACACCACCTTTAAGAAAGTAGAATTAGATCCAAAAACACAACAAAAGATCCAAAAAAAAGAAACTAACACAAATCCAGAAGCGGGAAAACAAGATCTAAACTGAAAGACAAAAAAACTTCAAGTGTGAGCCCACATCTAAATCTTCTGAAGCTCATTCCAAAATGTAGTATGTTTAAGCTCTACAAAACTTATAAAATCTAACAAAAGCTTTTAAGATCTACTGAAGAAATTGATCTAAGAATGAAAAAGAAGAAGAGAGGATTGCTTAGCTAGGTGTATAGAGATGAAACCAGAGATTGCGAGTGGTGTCAACTGTGATGTTAGTGGTTTTAATGCCGTTTATTGGTTTTTTACAAGGGGAAACTTTGAGGTTGAAGAAGCTCATGAGGCGGTGATTGATGGAGCCATCTGAGCAGTGGCTGAGTTTACTAGTAAGAAAGAGCAGATAAGCTATTGAAGTTGCAGCTTATTTTGCTTTATAATAGTTTATGTTAATAGACATATATAACATTATATTAAAAATTTATATGTACAATAATATAATTTTGAAGATCACATTACCAGTGCTAACAAAAACTTATCCTTTTGGCTTAGATGCATTATTTGAAGTTCCAACTATAGCATTGGACTATTGATTAGGAGCCTCTATAGCTTCCGACTCCTCTACCATACTAGGTTCATTTTGTTCATCATTCATATTTGATAAAGATCTACCATTGTTAACCATCTCGAAGTTTCAAATATAATTACCAGTTTTTACCATCTTGCGCTTTTAAAAATAAGTACTTATTAGGAACAAGTAGCATAAACAACTACAAAAAATTATGTAAAAAAATTCATGAAGTCAACGAGCTGAAAAAAAATCAAAAGATTATTATTTCTAGTACTAATGGTGGTCTGGTGAGGTAGTGTAGTGGAAATAGCTACATATAAACATGCAAATTTGTAATAGAGTATAAAGGTCCTTTAATCTTTTTTCTAATCTTAAAGTAAGACATGCATCGGACTTAAAATAACTTCGCAAAATTACCATCAAAGAGTGAAGTGAAAACCAAGTCATAATATAAATATACAAAGTAGTAGGTTATTATATTTTAATTATTCATTTAATTTTGAAAATTGCAAATTTATAAATCCTATTCTGCAAAAAATTAAATTAAAGGTTCTATGTGAAAAAAATTCAAGCAAAAGTAAAAGCCAATAATGATTACAAAAAAATAAACATAAAAACCAATAACATTAGAAACCCTTACCTAGTATGATATTAACAAAATTCAAAAAGTTAAATTGATTCAAAAAATAAATTTAAATAAATCAAGTAATGATTAAATGCAAATTTCTAAATAAGATATACCCAGAAAACTTATATATTCTTATTTGATTTGAAAAAGAATTCAATTAAAAATTAATACTATTAAGTAAAGAACTACATATAAAGTAATCTTAACTCAAAAAAGAAAAGCACAGAGGAGATTCTGAATAAGATAGAAAAGAAGTATAACTTTCCTCCCAAATTAGTTTGACTGCTAGGGTTTCTTTTCTATTTTATATTGCATTTTATTCACTTAAGGAGTTTTTGGTGGTCCCTACTCTTTTATTTACTGCTACCTAACTCAAAACATTATAGTTATTTTGTTAATTTATAAAAGATAATAATTTATAAAGGAGTTCATGAAAGCCAAATTAATATGCTAATTTGATGTGTTGTTTATAATGCATTAGATATGCTTTGTAGTTTCCATTTGCCAATTGGCGCTTTTGGAGAGGAAATGCATTTTCGGTCCTAGGTGAGCAAGGATATTAGAGATCATTTGTAACTATCTACGTTGACTGATGCTTCCTGAAATTTTCAAGGACCTTTGTGTTTTTGAACCCTTTATATGCGTGATTAGAATATTGGTTAGACAAGCTGGTTATAGCGGTGGTAAACTAACAGTTCCATAGGGAAGTTATGTTTAACAAAGCCCTTTGACATTGAAAACATTCAATCTGGGCTTTTTCCCTTTTTGTTTTTTCAATGCTCTAAGTAAACATTGAATTTGGGCTCTTTACCTTTTTGTCTGTCGATCTTCTATGGCTTAAGCCATGAAATCCTTAGGCCATACTTTCTTTCTCGAAGAATCTTTTATTAACTACAAACTTAACTGGGTTTTAGAGACTCTCTCTTTGTAAAACAAGAAGAAGAAGAAAATGACAACACGAATCATGCCAAAAGTGTGAGCCAATTTGCTGTGCCAACATTCCGCTAAAAGAAACCAAGACACCGCTGCTTACATCGATAACCTCGAGCCTCAGGTTAGCGTATAATATTTTAGTTTCTAGTCCATAACAATTGGTACAATAATGATAAAATTAAGGGTTAATTACTAAAAAATACAAGCTTTCATCAATTTTTCAATTATAGCTCGAACTTTAAAAAGTAGCAATAAAATACCCAAATTTTCAATTTTTTTAAATTCTAACCCAAACTTCAAAAAGTGGCAATAAATCCTCAAACTTTTAATTTTCTTTAATTCTAGCCCAACGTTATTTGTTATTCTCCTGATACTCTCAGCCCTTTGTTTTTTGTTTATTTTTTTGACACCCTAAACTACTCTCGTATTACAACATACTGCACCGATAAGCTTTGCATTTTTAGTTTGTTTTTCTGATGTCCTTAGTCTAAGGACGATGGGGTTGCATAATTTGAAAATAAAAGGGTGAGAGAGTCAAGAGAATAAACTGAAAATGATAGAAAAAATTGAAGTCACAACGTAAGGTCGTTATGGCTGCTTAATCTGATTTAGGTCATTTTTAAACAATGATGTCATTTTAATTATATGCTTAAATGACGTTATTTCATTAATCTTCATTGTTGTGTTAATTTTGACTTATGTGTATTAATAGTTAAGGTTTATGAAACACGTGATAAGCCACGTAAGCAAACTTAACGCAAACATTAACATCAAGCTAGAATTGAAAGAAATTGCAAGTTTGAACATTTTATTGTTACTTTTTGAAATTCAGACTAGAATTGAAAAAAATTAAAAGTTTGGGCTTTTTATTGCTATTTTTCAAAGTTCGGGCTATAATTAAAAAATTGATGAAAAGTTAAGGCTTTTTTTAGTAAGTAAACCTAAAATTAATCATAAAAGTGGTTAATTTTAATATGTTATTATAACAAGAAATAGTTATCATTAATTTGTCACGTTTATATTGATAACTTTGTAACAAAAAGTTGATGAACAAGTGACAAAAAAATTTCTTTTCACAAAAATCACGAATAATAGTGACCATAGTAATAGTTCCTTTTTGTGACAATATGACATAGAAACTAACTAATTGAATTTTTGTTGACAAAATTTTTTGTCACAAAAAGTAAAATATCATGTGACGGTAAATCGTTTTGTCACAATAAGAAAAAAAGATTAGTGACCAAACTATGTTTTGTCACAACAAATAGAAAATATTAGTGACCAACATATGTTTTGTCACAATTACAATTCATTCCCGCCAAAATTACTTTGGCGCCAAATTGCATATGCTTTTTAGTGACAGAACTTAGTGATAAAAGAAATTTTGACATTATGAATATATTAATAGCGAAAATTTAATTGTGAAAGATACTAAATTGTCACAATTTCCATTGTATTAGTGACAAAAAATAAATCGTCATAGTTAATCCAAACAATTGTGCTAATTAATTGTTTTGTCACAAAAAACCTCATATTTGTGACGAAATGATAGTTAGTCACAAAAATTGATACTAAATTGTCACAATTACCTTAAGTTTTGCAAATCCTGCAACTTATCTATAATATGGATTGTACAACCAAAATCAATCCACCATGTGTCATGACAAACTTTAGCCATATTAGATTCGAAACAAACTAATGAGATTAGATTACCTTTCTTTTCAAGCCATACCTATTTTTGACATAATCCTTCTTCATGTGTCATTTTCTCTTTCAAAAGAAGCACTTGGATTCCTTTTTAATGTTAGCTTTGACAAGTATTTGACCTTTTCCCTTTATATTGGCTTGATTTTTCTTCTTTCCTTGAACAACTAGATATGCACTCGATGAACTCTCTCTCTGTTCCATCAACAATCTCCCTTCCTCTTATACACATGTAGTCATTAATTCATTTATTGACCATTTATCCTTATGTGTATTATAAGAGATTTTAAAGGGTCCATATGGTGATAGAAGGGTGTTCAAAATGTAATGCATGGGCAAAGAATCAGACATCTCATCCTCGAGTTTCTTTAATTGAGTCGGAATGTCCCTCATCTTTATGATGTGCTCATGCACACCTTGGACACCGGTGAGCCTTATAGATGAAAACTTCATAATTAGGATGCTTGTAAGTACTTTGCCTAAAGTTTCGTTTTGCTCATCAACAACCTTTAGTAGAGCATGGACATTGTCATGTTGTTCCACGGAACGGCAAAGCCAGTAAAAATTTTAGTTTTAATGAACATCACACCTAGGCAATTAGATCGCTCCCAACGTCATAAAGAGCAATTTCAATTGTAGTGCTAGCCTCCATTACCTTAGGTGGTTCATCCTTCCGAATAACTTAATCAATGTCCATCCACCACAGATGAAGAACAATTCTCTCCTTCCAAATCTTATAGTTTTCACCCTTTAATTTGGGAATTTTATAATTTGTATCAGAGAAACTAACTGTTTGAATAGCTACATATTTTAACATACATGCTAATTATTAATAAATTGAGGCTAACAAACTATATATATGTGTTACCAATGTAAAACATATCTTAAAAACATAAACCAAATGACATAAAAATTACCTGTGGGCTAAATTTTTAATTCAAATAGATTTATTCTAAACTTTATAATAAAATTATCAAATTATATTCCAATTTCTAATACCTATGGGAAATTTGAAAAAATAATTTGATATTTCATCCTAATTAATTATTCAAATATAATAAAAATTCATGTGGTATAAAATTTATCATACTAAAATAATTAACTAAAATTAAAAGTCTCTACACTTTATGTGGTTAATTACAAAAATATATAATTTATATATAATTAAGGTTGCTGCGACTAAGCCTTAATAATTAATCACAAATACATTTTAACTAAAATTCTATTCATAATGCAAAATATAGACATAATAATTGTGTGAAAATATGCTTCATGTTGAATATTTATACAAATATAATTTCAGCGAATATTATACATAGACATAAGCCTTAGTTCAGATGGCAGAGGCTCACCATGCCCTCCCATGAGGGCACAAGTTCGAGTCCCTGCCACAACATCTAGTTGTTAATAAAATGCACAGCATCTAGTTTAACTCACAACATTGGTTGTTAACAAAACGCACAACATCTGGTTTAACTCACAACATACAAAACGCTAGTATATGGTTTAATAACAACACACAAAATGATGCCATTTAAACAAATGGGTCTTCTTTAACCTCCAGTCGAGTCATTTCGACCTAGTTTGTGACCTGTTAGATACTCAACAAAACCAGATAAGAAAACACCATAACAACTAATTTTTTAAATATAGAATCACTTATAAAACACTTAATATAAATGTGTAAACAATAATTTGGCATTGAATAAGAGATGGATTTTTAAAAATCTAAATGATTTGACTACAACAATCCAAAAAGAGAGCTTAGTCGAATTTAAAGAATTTAAAGAGTATGAAAGAATATATATGTGAACAAAATAAAAAGAAAACTCTAAACTAAATGAACTTAACTGAAAACTTAAGCCTAAAAAAAGGTCTTAATAGATTTGTTAATACAAAATGGGCTTGCATGCCTAATAAGCTCAAATCAAGGACTAATTGATTTATTTGGATAAAATATGTCTTCAATATATTATGGGCTTTCCTTTTTATTTTATTATCGAGCATTTAAATTTTGATATAGATGGGCTTGAAGACCTAGACTTGAGAATAAAAGGAGAGAAAGAAGATTTTAGTTAACTTGAATTCCTTCTTTTAAACTAGGCTTTTATTTGATTTTGTATTTACTAACCTATTACTTAAAAATAAATTAAATATTTTCTCTCTCTCACTTTACTGATACTTGTCATAGACTAAATACTTTCATAAAAATAAATATCTACAAGTAAGATTGATAGATGCTAATTTGACTATAATTATACACCCATATTTTATGAATTTTTCTTGATATTTTATAGTTTTTGTTATATATTTGGTACTTAATTTATTCAAGTGCATTTATAGGTGATAGTTGCCTTCATGGAACAAAAGGAGACAAATTCAGATGATTTTGTGGCATAAAACAAAGATTTAAAGCAAATTAGAGATACACGGCTATGTATGTGGCCATGTAAGTCTTTGTGAATGTAAAGTCATGATTTTAGGAGTTTTTGGAGCTACACAATCACCTACACAGCCGTGTAAGTGACCGTGTATGTCCCAGTAACCCTAGTTTTCACTATAAAAGGACATGGACAGAGGCAAAATGAGGGGAGCTGAATCTTGAAGTAGATCTAAGATGTGAAACATCCAGAGAGGTGACAATTTTGATCAAGAGAAGAGGAAAACAAAAAGTTAACATTAAAAGAGATCCAATAGAAGGCTACATCAAATCCAAACTTGCAACAGGATTCAATAGAAAAGAAAGGGAGATTTAGAATTTTAAACTCTTTGTTTTTTATCAGTTTTCATGCAAGTTTATCTTTGATTTTGTTTTCTATGGTTAGCAACTAAACGTATTTAGTGTCTAGGCATGATGGACTCTAGTTTAGGACAACAAAATGTTTTAATCTTTTCTTTAATGCAATTATATTGATTGATCTATTGCAATTCAATTATGTGTTTTACTCTTATTTTAATATATCCGAAAAATTAGTGCATGATTAGACTTCATATGATTGAGATTGAGAAGTCCTTTTGTATTAATAAATCTACCATAATTGAAAGGAGCTGATTGCAAACTAAAGATAGGTCGACATAAATCCTTTATATTAGGTCAAACCTAATAACGGAATTCATAAATCGATAATGTAATCCTATGGGTTTTAATTAGAAAGATTTTTGTTAATCAACTAATCGATTAATTGTTAGTAGTCTAGAGAGAGTTATTAACATAAGCTAAGAATTTCCACAGTCTAATAACCAATAATATAATTGCATGATAAAATATTAATTCATAATTTTTAGGGGGATTCATCACCTAGACGCAAATATTTGATATTGATTTCCTAAGTATTTTCCTTCTTCTTGCGTTCATTATTGTTTCCAATTTTACTTTTATTTTTTAAGTAAAAACAAAAAATCTAATTCGTAGGTAAGACAATAGGAAAAGGGTAACTACTAGTAATTACAGTGTTCATGGGATCGTTCAGTATTTGCCTGTGCTAGCTACAACTATGTTTTTGCATTTACGGTAATTTAATTATTGGAATAGAAACAACCAATTAAGTTTTTGCCTCCATTGTCGGGGAGTATAATATTAGGAATGCCTAAATTTTATTAATCTAACCATTATTTTTGTATTTATTTTATTTTATTTTATTTTATTTCCATTATATCTAGTATTCTTGGCTTATTCATTCAATTATCTTTTGAACTTCTCTACTTTAACTTTGAGTTTGCGACTTATTGATAGGATTTATAATTCATTACTATAACCATAACTCATAATAGAAGGATGGAGCAGTTAGTATTCTTATAGGAGCTATGATGAGTCATAGTAAGTCACCATATTGGAAAGAGATGTTTCCTTACATGTTTTCGGAAGCTTAATCAATGTCTAGGCCATGTTGCAAAATTTTTTGGAGTAATTATTACAATAATAAATGTCAGGCATCGAACTATATGTGAGAGTAGCCAAACATGTATAACCAGGTACATCATACAAGAATACGTATAATTCTGAGTGGAGCAAACCTTACACAAATGGATGGAATGACTATGCTCCAACTGAATATGTATAATGAGAGAAGCAATACGAAATTATTACATATACCTAATAGAATACCTTACCAAACGTGTAGCTAGCCGGCATGCATTCGGGGAGAGATTTTCTTCACCTGAATATGATACATTTCAAGAAGGCGAGGAGGTAACTGCTACTGTGGAAGATAGGATGACCAAATTTGTTCAAGAATCAAATATAAGGCATCAAAGAACAGAGGTTTATATCCATAACATGGTGAATCGGGTTAATCAAGTTGTGAACATATTATCTGACGAACTGTAGGGGAGTTTACCTAGTACATGGTGAATCGAGTTAATTAATTGGTGAAGATATTTTCTGATAAACTATAGGGGAGTTTTCCTAGCACTATTCAAACAGATCCTAATGACCATGAAATGGCAATCATCCTTAGGAAAGGAAATGAGCTTCCAAAAGAAGAAAAAGAAAAAGAATTGATTCTTTTGAGTTCTTGAAAGATGTTTCAGGTCTTACTTTTAATCCTAGTAAAAGTTCATTTATGTTGTCTACTAGTTCTCCTCCTGACATAAATAACTTTGTAGGCTTTTTGGGGTTGAATATTATCAAGCCCCCCTTTTAAGTACTTAGGTGTTCGAATTTCTACAAAGAAACTTCATGTAGGCAATTGTTTTCCACTTATTAACTCGATATAAATGAGAGTACAAGCCTGGTACACCAAATTCTTGTCTTATGAGGGTAGACTTTAGTTGGCTATTACCATACTTACAATCTATGTAACTATGGGTGCTTGCTTCTAGCCATTCCTAAAGGTGTTATAAAGTCTATAGACAAGATAATCAAAGATTTTATCTGGAATGGGACTAATTCATCTGGCAGAATTCCTTGTATTAAATGGAGTATTTTGTATCAACCAAAAATTAAGGGGGATTGAGCCTCATTTTTGTTAGGAAAATGATTAAAATCTTCCTAGCCAAAAGGATTTGGAAACTATGCTGGAGAAAGAGAACTTATGGGTGAAACGGGTTCATGGTTACTATATGAAAAGGGCAAGCATCTAGTCATTTTCACCTAGTCTTGCTCAATCCTATATCTTCTAAAAAACATTAAGCATAGGGGAGGTAATTTTACCAGTTATCCATCATAGAATTTGAAATGGAAAATCTACTGATTTTTTGTTTGATAATTGGCATTGGTTGGGACCTCTATTTAGGTGTAATGAAATTGCTCATCTAAAGATTGTTGTTCCAGCAATTGTCAAAGTTGCATGCTATCACATTGATTCATTAAATAACAACTAGACATGGCCATTTTATTCAAGGGGTATTGAACTTATCATTACAAACTGGCCAGATTACTCTCTTAACTATACTAAGGAGTACTATATTATATGGATTGCTAATAAGTCCTTGAAGTTCACCACTGCTTCATGCAAAAAACTTTTCATGTAAGCTACTACTTCCTTCACATGCTATAAGCTTATGTAGGACACCCATATTATACCCTCTCATTCATTTATTTTATGGATGGCAACTTTGGGGAGACTTAAAACAAAGGACATATTGAAAATCCCTATGAATAACATTAATTGTGTTTTATGTTCCAACTTAATGAAAACCTGAGTTTATTTTAGGAGTGTGACTTCTCCTCTAAACTATAGAAACTACTACTTATTACGTTTAACATGAGAATTCAAGTCACTACATAGGCTAATATACTGGATAATGTATCTAACATTAGGCTGAAATGTCATGGGATCTAAAGTTACTTAAAACTGCTTTTGGCACAGTAGTGTATTTCATATGGAAAGAGAGGAATTAAAAAATCTTTAGGAACTTATTAGTATCCTTTGAGGAAAATGCCTTAAGAATTACGCATAAGATCAAACTATATGTTGTAGCTAAAGAAGTTGTATTAACACTATCTCTGGATATATGCTCTAAGCTTTCCATCATAAGAGATTGAAAGGGGATTATGTTCATTGTGCAGCACCGTGAGGAGTTGGCAGTTGGGCGAAGCAGTGGGAAAAGAAAGCGGGGAAGGCCACACAAG
>JAOQMM010000006.1:8010347-8028087 GCA_027563515.1 Erythroxylum platyclados
TTGTGTCCTTCTTGTATGCAATCTATCGAAGAAGTCAAGAGCATCCATTGCAAACACAAAGAGGACACAGGGGTATGTTTACACGTGTTCCTCTATACACCAAACTGTTGAAGAAGTAAAATTTACCCTTTTGCTATATAGGTTGGACACGGTATCACATAGGTGTGGTGTTAGTGAACATGTGGTTGTATTCAATCTATATTCCTCTAAAATACTCAACTCCTCCAACTTGGCTCCATTTTACCCAAATCCACTTCTTCTTTTTTGGAGAGTTAAAATAAGGCCTATAAATAAAATATAATAAGTACGGAATCCTATATAATCATTAAAGCAGATGCTAAATGCTCTCTAAATCATGATAAAAACAAAGCCTATATTAGCACATATCAATAACCATAACTCCCTAACACTTAAGTATTTACTTGTCCTTAAACAAATCAATTTTATTACTATAAACTTAAATGTGAAGCAACTCTGGGAAAGTATTTAAGCAAATTAAAGATCAATAAAGATTCTTTGTTACGCATTCAATTGAAAAGTTCTTAGAATTTTTAGGCACTTATATACTTACATTAAATCATAAATCAATTTAATTTAGTTCATAATTCTTTAAACTTTAACTCAATTCATAAAATTCAATTTAACGTAAACATACATAAGAAAGGTGCTTTAACCTTTTAAACATTTTTGTACCCCTTGTTTAAAGAAAAATGCTAAATTTAAATACACAAGAGCATTTAGAAATCTTTTTGAAATGTTACCTAGCCTTTTGACATAAAAGCAAATACCTTGTCGTGAATACTCTCGGTTACTCAACTAGGTCACTGTTTTAAATTTCTATTAGTATCACTCTTTAGCATCAATCTTTTTACTTGATTCAAAGCCAATGCAGTTATTTTATTCTATGTTACTTATTTACACACTTATTTTTTTCTTTTTCATATTTTTATGTGGGATAATGAAAATACCTATAAAATTTATATTTAACTCAATTTATGTATAAATTATACGTAAAGTATCATAATGTAAATTACGTATTTATTCTTGAAATTAATGAACCAATCTGAAATCAACTTGACCATCAAAATTCATAACTATTTGCCTAAATAAATTAAATCACAGTAACAATCAAACTTATAATAAATCATTTTGATCAACATCTTTTCAAAATAATTTCTCAAATTGTTCATTATTAAGCTAATTATAAAAAAAATGATAAGCATTACTGTTAAGTCCCTTCTCCCATACTTAAGTTGTAAATTATTCTCAATGTACAAAATATACAAGACTAATGAAATATAATAAAAACATTTGAAAGAAGGTGAGGATAACTACTACTTCTTTGATAATGTAAGATTGTCGGTCTTATCCAGAATCATTCATATCAATTTAATTCTGATGAAATCTTCTTGATTTAACACCTTAACGTAATGTTGCCTTTATAGTCTGTAAAAGTTATTAAGTTACATCCCAAGTAACATCACTAAAGCTATAAGTCTAAAATTACTAAAAACTACACATGCAACAAGAATTAAACACTAAACAAAACATTCTAAAAACTAAAATCTATAATCACTAAACATTTTAACCAAACTTCTCCTCAAGCCCTTTATTTAACTTAAATCTATAATCAAGGGCTTCCTTCCACTCATCTTCTCAAACAAGGGTTCATTAGCCTACAAATATGTTACATACTACCATATAGTAAGGATATATGACATCAAATTATTAACATCAAGTACATCAATTGATGACCTTTTTATTAACAAACTATCAATATAGTAAGGAATAATAAAATCAGTTGGATCTTCTATTGATAGTGGTAGTTTGTTGTATAGGAAGTAGCAACCTTTTGTACTTAAGTTGACTATTAATAATTCCTTAACAACCTCCTCTTTTAGCTCCTCCCCTTTCTCTTTTTGAATGGTAGCCTTGTCTTCCTCTTGTTTCTCTTCTTCTTCAACCTTTAGCTCTGTTCCACTCTTTAAAATTGTTGCTTATGCTTACTCCCTCGTATTTGGCTTCGTGTCACCAAATAAATAAACTTATTGTCCTTTAAAGACAAGTTCAACAAGTTGTTTAATCGAAAGCTCTATAGTATGGATAGAGGTCAAAAGCTCTTCTATTCTTTGGTTTCAGCATTGGTTGTAGTAATGACTTTCATAAAGAGCTTCTCGTTCTTTTATCCTTTTTTCTGACATTGAAATCCAATTAGAGTTTGATTGTTTTCATGCAAAGTTAGGATAGTTACCCCACCCTAGATTATAAGTGTCATAGTAGGGTATGTTTTGAGGTTAGTTCCTCATGAAATATGGATACTCATATGACTGTCACATATTGTAAGGCACTTAAAATTTGTGATTGAGATGGTTACCCCCATAAATATTACAATAAATCACCGCTATTAGTCGAGCTTCTAAAATACACATTACCATACCTATCATTCAAACCATCCAATGTCATCATAAGCAATGATGTACAATAATCCCCCAGAGAATAACGTCCTCTTCATCATTCAATTGTATTTGTAGCTATAGTAATAATTACCTAAATCCTAAAACTTAACCACAAACATAAGATTAAGAAAGAGAATTATAAAATATAAATAAGTAAATACATAAAAATAAATGAAATAAGACAAAAGCACAAATAAATGAAAAACTAATAGATTAATAAAAATAAAGCTTTTTTAATGTTACAGTCCCTGACAATAATACTAAAAATTTATTTATATTTTAATAACAAGCATATGACGTAGTCGTAACTGGCACTAACGAGTACAGATTGATCCCGTAGGGACTGTAACTACTAATAATGTTTGTCTTTCAATTATCTAATCTAAATGAGTGATTAAACTGGAAAAGGAAACCATGCTAAACAATAAACGAGAGTTATAAGCCAAAATTATTTACGAGAATAACAATTAGTAGATATATAAGATTTAGATGTAGAATTCCCCCAAAAACTTTACTATGCCTGAATTTATGTTAATCAAATGATTAATTCTATTTACTTGGATCGATAAGAATTTTTAAGTTACAACCATATTCTCTTTAAGTAATACAATTCCTATCCTTAAGTAATATTAACCAAAAATCTCTTTCTAATCAAAATAACCTAAAAACATTTTAAGTCGCTTTATGAATTTCTATGATAGGTTTCACCCTACTTAAGAAAGATTATGATTGAAATAGAATTTTAAAATTTTGATGTCATAAATTTGTCTTAGATATGAATACATATTTTTAAAATACTTTTCATAGGAAAAATTTATTAATGATGTAATAGTTAATGTATGATAAAAAAAATAAATAGTTCCTTAAAACTTTTACTATGCTTGACTTTATCTTGTTTTATCATAATTTAATCAATAGATAGATAAGAATAACAATCAATAGTTAAATAAGAATTCGATGTAAAATCTCCTTAAAACTTAACTATGCTTGAATATATCTTGATTTAGTGGCTAATCATAGTTAGTTGGACCGACAAGAATTCCTAAGTTATAACCATTTTCTCTCCTAAGCAATATAGTCTTTTTCCTTAAGTAGAGTTAATCAAAATCTCTTTCTAATCATAATAACCTAAGAACACATTAAATCGCCTTGTGAATTTCCATGATAGATTTCACCCTAACTCGGAAAGAATATGTAGCTCTCTCTTGAGCAACCTATTCAACCCTCATTATTATGTTATGATCTAAACATATATATCATCTATTGATCTTCATTTATGAATTTGATTATTAGATCTTCAACTCTCGTTCCTTCAATTCAACATAATATATAAAGATGAATAGTTCTTAAAAAAACTAAAGTCTTTCATTAAAACCAAGCAATCAATTCAAAACATAAATTCTATGGTCATCATATATAATCTATATGCCAATTTAATTCATCATAAGAAAAAATTCATAAAGGACAATAAAGAAATAAGAGATAAGAATGAGATCATAGTTTTCAAATCTTGATGCTTCTTGATTGATCTTAATGGAATCTTGCTTTTCTCGAAGATTGTTTTTCCTTAATGTGCTCTTAAGTCTCCTTAGCCTTGGGATTGATCTCTAGTCCTCCCAAACGTCTCTCTTTTTTATTATTCTCTTTTTACTCCTTTCTGTTTCACAAAATCCTAGGTCTTATATCAAATACGAGAACAACATGGGTTCGTGTAGGTCCTATATTTCCTGATGTGCCGCGAAAACCTTAATTTTTGTAAACTTTAACATCAATATAGGTCAATAACACGGTACCATGTTAAACCTATATTGAGTTTCTCCCTATTTGTTTCATATTTGAGACTCTCCATTTATAGTGTGGATTTCACATGATATTATGTAAACGTCGTACTAGAGAATATAGAGCCATGCCCAGGTCGTGTCCTTTATGAATCCAATTCATCAAAAAAGTTGAGAACGTCTATTTAAATTATGAGGAGGACATGGGGTTGTGTTTGTAGCATGTTCTTTTGTACACCAAATTATTGAAGAAGCATAATGTACCCGTTAATTACATGGGGTTGAACACGTTATTGTGTAGGAGCCGTATTAGTAAAAATGGGTTAGGTTTAAATTGTATTCCTTGGAAATCACTTAACTCCTCCAACTTGGCTCTAATTTGCACAGAACTACTTCTTCTTTTGAGAGCTAAAATAAGGCCTGTAAGCAAAACATAAACCAAATTAAGGACTAAATCCTATATAAATCATTTAGATATAAGTTAAATGCTCTCTAAATCATAATAAAAACAAAGTCCATTTAGCGCATATCTATATGTGTGTGCACCATATAGGTAAAACCTTGTTAAAAATTTTCTTATGTTCTCATCTTATTTAGTCCAAACCTCGTTAAAAATATTCGTTGTTAGTAATTCTTTATTCTTGCTATTTATTGTCCCAACACTTTCTACTTACCAAAACTTCAATGTGAGAAGTTAAAACATCTTTTTTTTCCTTTTTTCTTTCATTAATTATAGTAAAGGTGTTAGTTGATTGATGATAGCCCCTTTAATCGCCAATATATTGATTTGCCATAAATTATTAAGTGCAAATAAATCTTAATTAATGGTGTTAATATAGGGGAATTAACTTGTCCTATATGTTGAGACTATGAGGAATCTATTGTATATGTTCTTAAAGACCACCCCCTTCTTTATGGGTATTTAGTTTTCTTCGCCCCTTTAGCATTAAAGCTGACTCTCTCACAGTAGCCTCATAGACTATTAGATTATTTCATTTTTTAACTCTCTTTTTGTATAGGGATTCAATCTTTTTATTATTACATGATGATTTATCTGATACAATTACAACTATGATGTACATATAACTTATGGTCTAAATCATACTTAATTTAGGTAGATTAGCTATTTCATATGCGAATACAACCACAATTGATACTATCCATATGTTGATCCCTATACGAGACATAAGATGGAGTGAATTATATGTGTTTACTTTTTATCTTCTAAACTAATGAACGTATTACTTACTCTAACGAATGATTATGGAAACTTAATATAAAAAATCATAAACAAACATAAAAATAACAAAATAAAGTAGGGAAAGAGGGACAAAACTGATTTATAGTAATTTGTACAAATAATACTTGACCGACATCCATTCTCCAAGATCCACTGAGGAATTCACTATCCTCTTTCTTTAACAAGTGACGATGAACCCTCCATACAATAACTTCTTTAGTAGAGGTGAAGAGAAATGTTTACAAACTTCTTACTTTATCACAATTGAAGAGTAATCCTCTAAAAATAATGTTTAATGTAAAAAGCAATCCTTATAATATATATTGATGAATAAAGGCTCTATATATGTTATATCACACACCTATACACTTTATAGCCTGTCAAGGCTCTTAATAAGTCTTTAGTATGCCTAAGATTCCTCCTATAACTCATATGAGGTCTATTTATACTCAAAACAACTTAAAATAGTTATTAGAAATAAAAAATTCATTATAACAAGTAGTAAAAATAGCATTGGTTGATCATTACTATATATTGGTTGATCATTCTAGTCATGAACTCATGGTACATGTTTTCAAAAGACACTAGTTAACTGATCTATCCAAAACTTCAACATTGGTTGCATAAATCCATACATTATTCAACCAAACTTCCTAAAATAAGTTTTAAAGAAAACTTATCAAGTTGTTTCAAAAACCAAAACACACTAATCTGGAAAAAATGATTTAAGCCCATGTCAAAAGATTCTTAAAAGTATTTTGGTGTATTAAGAGGACTTGTTTTATTTTTTTTTATTATGGAAAGGTATATGTAATATGCCCTTAGTGCAAAATATCATGTAATAATTGAGCCCTTACTTTATTAAAATTAACAAGATAAGGTTACAAGAAGAATTATAATGATTTACTTAAATCTTGATGTGCTTGATTTCTTCTTGTTCTTAGTTCTTAATTTAAATTGGATATGTGGTCCATTTTACTAATTTTCTCCATCTTTTGAATATTAAATTGATTCAATTGACTTCTTTTCTCTATCTTTTGGATTTTGAATTATTTCAATTGGCTTCTTTGCTTACTTTAACCTTCCATGATCTTTCATATATTAACTTACTAGTATCACAAGGATAAAAATATTATTAGTAACATATTTTCTTATCATCAAAATCATGGGTTAAAACCTCACTCATCAAAATTAGGACTTGGTCCAATACCATGTTTCCATCATTAGACATAGGTTCTCTAAAAATCAATTTAGATGGAACATGTGATCATTTTTTAAAAAATGAAAAAAATATTAATGAAAGCAATGGATCAAGCCCAAAAAACGCATTCTTCTAACAAGCTATGAGAGTTAAAACTAAAACTATATATAACTTAACTAAGACATGTGGAAGCATATTACAAAAAAGTCCAGCCTATTAAACAATAGTTAGCCATTCCAATTCCTTACAATAGAGTTGTAATAGTTGTGGCATCCTGGACAAGATAGTTTGAAAATAAGCATATTAAAGAAAAGAGATGTGTAATGGTTTCAATTGGCAAATCAAATATATATTTACCTGAATTCCATGAAATCTATCCCTTGTCTTCAGTCTTTACGTAAATGCAAGACAATTGATGAATGAAGCCTTAGGAATAAGGGATTTGGACCAAATATGATAATACTAGTATTCTATTGAAGAATGGGACCTAAACAACTCCAAACAAGGTTTATTGGTAAATTTGTGGAGTGTGGAATATTTCCATCTAAAAACTTACATATGGGTTTTTATTCGAAGACTGGATGGATAAACTCCTGGTTGCAGCATATGTCCTCTAGTAAAATCTATCGAGCTATTCCTAGTTTATAGGAAAGGAACATTTTGAGTTATATATGGTTATGTTAGTGAAGCAACTAAGGGAGAATTTCTTAGGTGTTTATTGTGAGGGTTCCTCTTAATCCTAAATAAGAGTTCTAAGGACTTCATCTTCACAAATGGCAAAGGAAGATGATTATAAAGGTTCCTCTTTACCTATAGTTAAGAAGATTTTGTATGAAGGGTTTCTTTTCACTTGTTAAAGGAAGACAATAGTGAATTCTAGTAAAGCTTGAGGAATGGATATAGGCTAAGTGTTATTTCATTGAACTATTATGAATTAATTGCATCTCTTTCCTACTCTATTTAATAATTTTTATGATTAATCTCTCATTGGTATAAGTAATTTTTATTCATTAGCATTCTAATAAGCTAAAAATTACACGCACACAATTCACCACCTCTTATGTATCATCTAAGAACCAATAATTGGTATTATAGTGAGTCTCATTCTTCTCATATAGATTTCTAACAAATTTGAAGTAAATAGTATTATGTAAAAATATGATTTACTTTTTAGCTAAGATATCTAATAAATATGTAAACCCCTATTTTTTTTAGGGTAAAAACTTACCTATATTAAAAGACCATAATGAAACACTTCTTTTTAGTTGAAGCGGATGATCTTTAATGTTTTATATAAATAGACTTAATGTCCCAATGAAATCTTTATCTAAATAAAATTGGAGAAAGCACTGCAAAGGTTATTGTCAAGGATTATAAGGGTCTCTTGATACATAATCGTCAAGCCAAGGTCATAGTGGTACCATCAGCTATGGTGGTGGAGATCAAAGCCCTAAAAAAGCCAAAGAGGGATAGAAAGAAGATAGAGAACATCAAGAACAATGGGAACATATCTCTAGATGATGTCATTAAGATAGCAAGGTGATGAAGCTGAGGAATATAACTAAGAATTTGATTAGGAATGTCAAGGATATTTTACTTGCGTGCATTTCTATTAGGTGTACTTTTGATGGTAAACACCTCAAGGAATTGTAGTAGGAGATAGATGATGGTGAAGTTGAGATCCCACTTGACTAAGATGTCTCTCGGATTTTATCATATTTTTCCTTTTTCTAAGACATATTTTTGTCTTAATTTTTTAATTTAGAAGTTGAACTTTGCTTGTTGTGAATTTTAGTCTCTAAGTATGTTATTGCGAATAGCTTTTACAAATTTTAAGGTGATTAGATACTTTGGGGAATTACTTCTATTCACGATTAGCTTTATTAGTACCTTTTCATGTTGGAAGGATATGCTCATATCTATAGTTTGAAAATATTGGCCTTTTTATGGCATTTGATATTTTTTATGCTATGAATGTTAACATGAGAAAAAGGCATTAGGGCTATTTAGATTATTGTGCACATTACATTAACCTTTTGAATTTTGTTGGAAACTTTATGGATTACTTGCATTCATATTTGAGATTAGTTTTGCTATCTAGAACTATGTGTAAATACCTATTGTCTTGTCAAGTAGGAGTTTAGTTCTCTTAATTGTTTTCAAAATATTTTTTTTTGCTTCTCTACGAGTAAGTTTTATTTTTCTGAGAGTAGATTCATATTTAACCGATTCATTTGTTTGAATTAATGAACATGTTGGTTTTTATTATATAACTAGAAATGTAAATTAAGAGTCTATTTTATAATTTAATAAATTCGAGAGATTATTTTGTAATATTTAAAAATTATCCGAATTGTATCTACTATTGATTGGTGTTGGTATTATACCTTATTATAATCAAAATTAGTACTAGATTTGCAACAGTGGTTTCTAGTTTCTATTCAAAAATTATGATTGATAAAATTTAATAATTTAATAATTTAATAAATTTTATAATAACTTGAATTTTTAAATAGAAATTATTTTGAAAAATTCAAACAATTTTAATTTTATTCAATAAATATATTCTAAATTTAAATTATCATAAATTGCATAAATTTAAAATTTTTGAAAATAGTTATTTATTAGATAATTTTTCATACAAAATATGATAAAATAATTATTAATATTTATAAATAAAAATTAGATAAGAGATTAGAATAACATTAATTATTTAATGATTTTATAAAACTTAATTTAATTAATATTTTATTTTCTGTAACTATATTAATATTAATAATTAAAAATAAGAATTAGATATGATCTTAACTGGCGCAACCTTTGAGTTAAATCCTTTCTTGATTAGGACAATAAAATAAAGGCAATAAAGGGAAAGAAAAAAGAGGCCGACAGGACACGTGTCAAAAAGTGACGAAGCCGAGTAACTCGTATTGCTCTTCCGTAGAGTTTTTCTCCAATGTAACGCTGGTACAGGGGGCCCCTGAAACCGTTTCCATCTAATCATCACAAAACAAAATTCAACAAGAAAAATCTTTTCGCTGCGAGAGCCAAAAAGCCTACGCTTTTTTGGTAACTCTCTTGGCTCCTGTTTCTGTATCTTCTCTCATCTCAGACTCAGGCTACGATTAAGCAAAAAGGAAAACAAAATAAATAAAATAAATTTGTGGAAAAAGTCTAAATTTTATATTCTTTTTTAATCCGACGGCCTCTCGGAATAGGTGAATCCGCTCTCTCTACGGACTTTTCGTTCGTTTTCTTTTTCGGTAGTAATTCATGTGTTTATCTGTGTTGTGTATATCTGCATTATTCGTTGGAATTCTAATAGTCTTTTTTTCCCCTTCTGTAGAGGAGGGGGTTGGATTCTAGGGTTTTTTCTCTTGCAGCTTTTGACTCAGATTCTTCGCTGTTTGGTGTCTTTCTTGTTAAGGCGACGCGTTGGATTAATCGGATGGTAGGGTTTTTATTGATTGCAGGTGATTAGGCTCGTACATTGTGTTGAGTTAGTGCGAATTTGGCAATTTTCTTTTGTTTTGTTTTATGTAATGGGTATCCGCTGATTTGTTGAACTGTAGATGGGTTCGTGTGAGAATTCGGTTGAGGTTCACGAACCCTTGCAACCGGTTGCCACTGAGCAAAATTGTCTCTCAGAAGTTGTCCGGAATCTAGATTCTGAGGTATTGCCGCGTGTGGATGAAAGTTGCAGTATTAGGGATTGTAGTGTGGACCCCACCTGTATGCGTGATGGGCGTTCAGAGTCTTCTCGGAATGGTAATGTTCATTGTGTTGAGCCTTCTGAGGTTTTCGAGACTGCATTTGTTCGTGTGGATGATGGGTTTATGGCTGGAAGTCAAAGTGTGGCTGGTTTGCTGGAAGGGAAAAGGTTGGGGGAGGAATGCCGAGTCGTTGGGGATTGTTTGACTGATGAGAGCCGGTTGGGAACTCATCATGACAATGTGGAAACTAACGACAGGCTGTTTGTGGGAAACATAGGTTCTTCAGGCAAGCATGAGATGCTGGACAATTGTGAGAGGCTGCCTGCATGTTACGATCAACAGGATGAGCAGCTTGATGGTCTGAATGTCATTGTTCAAGAGGGTGTGGAAGAGAAAACTGATAGTGCAGCTACCATGGGGACTCATGACTCTCACAAAACATTACTTTTACCGAGTCTTGAAATGCCTGTAGGATGTATGTTAGAGAAGGTTTCAAATAAAAATGATGTTGAACAGGACAAGCAGAAAGAGAATGCTCCCTCTGTTGAAATGGCTGAGGTGGATATGGGAGATAAAGGTTTTAATAGGGTACATACTGATAATCACAGCCAAATCTCTTCTTCTCATGATTTTGAAATGCTTTCTGTTACTTGTCAACCAGGGGCGTCTGTGGTACAAGATGATCAGAAAGATGATGCTATATGTGGCCTCTCTATGAGTAGTATTGTTGTGGAAGAGACTAGTGATTCCTTAGCTAGACAAGAGACTGCTGCATCATACCAATTTCTGGCCTGTCAAGATTTGAAAAAATTTGTGGGCGGACTGCCTATGACTGGTTCAGTGCAAAAAGATATTCGACAGGATGGACAAGAGGCTACTAAGCCTGTTGAGTATTGTCTTGAAGAAGGATGTGCAAAAATACTGAAAAAAGTCGGTAGTCCCCTAGGCAAGGTTGAGAATATTCCAAGAGATCATATGCTGTCTTTATTGGACATCACGTTTCCTTCTTTGGACACTAAGAGTGTTGATGTTTTAGTTATAGAGAGTGGTGTAGGCAAGGAGAGTGATGCATTAGTTGAGCACTTGTGCAGTAATATGTCACCGCACCATTATCAGATACCTGTGAAATCATCAAATGCAGATGATTTAAATACTAATCATGATTGGCAGTATAATTACAATGGAGGAGCGGTGGCTGATTGGCTCTCTGCAGAAAATAATGAGGTGCACAAGGCTGCTGATAGATGCATCAAGGTATTGCCTTTGCAACCTTGCCAGAAGATTATGGAGAAGTCATCGGTATCTGATCCACTAAGTGATTGTATCCAGATGAATGAGCAAAGGGATAATGGTAATCTTGATGGCCCTTTAACAGAAAGCACATCAGAGGTTGTGGACGAGAAAACTGATGTTGGAATTAACGCAAATAACGAAGCTTGCAAACCGTTAATAGATATAGACAAAAAAACTAATAGTATAGGTTTGCCTGAAGTGGCCCCTGCCTATTCTGCTGAGAAATTGCTATCTTCACATTCAGTTCAGTGCTTTGATCATTTAGAGGAAGAAACTTCTAACAGATTAGGCACTTCGCATATTTATGGGAAGGATGTTTTTGGAACTATCATTCCTAGCAGTATGGTTAGCTGCTCTAGGGAGATAGAAGATGAAGGAAAGGATCAGGCCATTCATTTTCATTCTTGTGAAACCAATTGTCCAGATATTGGGTCATCATCTTCTCGAAAAAGCAGCCGAGTCCGTAGATCAGGCAAGAAGAAATGTACTGCAAAGAGGTCCAGGAACAAATCCAAAGCCTCAGAACTACCCTTCTCTAATATTGCAAGGAAAAAGAGAACTTCTTTCTCAAAACCTGTTCGTTCCTCTACATGGGGTGTATTGGGGAACATCACACAAATCTTTGGACTCAGTGATCAACAGAATCATGTATCACCTAAAGTAAGGATTCGCAAAGGAAGTAAAAAGCACAATAATAATAAGGCTGGCGGAAGCTCGAGAAGGTCCAGGGTAAAGCCTCATGCTTCAGGAAATTGCATTCGCTTGAGAGTTAAAGTGGGAAAAGATGTTTGCCAAAGTAGTCCTTGCTTTTTTTTTGCAGATGCAAATGATACCTCATCATTTGCTGAGCCACACCAGAAAACCACCTTCAATAGACCAAATTTAGGTGGCTGTTATGAAGATAAATTGGGAGGAGAGAGGTCTGAGAAGCAACTTCAGTGTTTTGACAATAAGGTGGAGGACACTTCATATACTGCTGTCATTGATGCTCATCTTGCACAGGAAGACGTGGATAGCACTGCGGTTCATGACAAATTAGCTGGAACTAGTGTTCAGGATTTTGTTGTGGTTCCATCCCTTGTAGAAGTTGGAGCACAAGGAGCAGCAATTGAGAATATGTATAGAGATCCAGGAACTTCACCAGATTCAGAAGTTATTAATTTAGCTCCTGAAAACCATGTTAGTTCTGATCCTGTGTTGACTTCTAAAGTTTTTTCTCTCCCTGAAAATGTTATTTGTGGAAAGAAAGCAAAAAAGAGAGATGGGCTTTCTCAGGCAAGTTGCCATCGCAAGAAAGATGGTTTACATGGAGCTGCAAATGTAAACAGAGCTAAGCCAGAAAAGAAACTTGAGTGCCAACAGAAAGAGACTGAAGAGTTTTGCTCTAGTGAAATTCTTACTTCATGCATCAGCCCAAACAGATCAAGCAACTCATCAATTGATGAACATCCACAGTTACCTTTGTCAAGAGACACTGAATTTGGTCCTTCTAGGGAGGCTTTGATGGTGGATCCCACTACTGAAGATAAAATTGTTAATAGCCTTGCCAATGGCAAATTTTTGGATTCAAAGAGTTTGCTTCCTTCGACTAAGTTTGTTCAACGAGCTTCAAGAAAATCTGGTGGGGTGAGAAAGAGGGGCTCCAAAACGTCGGGTTCTGCAAGAATCAGAAAAGAAAATGGTAGTAGACAAGGGGGAGTTGATCAGAAGGCAGTGGACAAGAAAAAACGTAGTGAGAAGTGTGGTTATGATCCTAAAGTCAAAGATGACATAGAAAGTGCAGGTACTATGTTATTTGATGTTTGTTAATTTCATAATTTATTGGCATTTAACTTCATGCTTTTATTGCTTTACTTTAACCTTTATCAGAATTTTGAGAATACAGAGGCTCACTAGTCATGATTTTTGTGACAATTTGGTGCATCAGGAAATCATACTGAAATTGGACAAATTGATATCAGTGAAGATCCTGCATGCTTACATGCAGCGAAATTCGAAGTGGGATCAGATGGTGTGATTGAGCAGTATTCACCCAATGATAATGCCTGGGTGCGCTGTGATGATTGTCATAAATGGCGGCGTATTCCATTTGCTCTTGTGGATTCTATTGGTCAGACGAATTGCAAATGGTATGTTGTCATTCATGCTTCTGTGTGATTCTGTCATCTTTCATTTCTTTCATCATTAATTTTTCTGACGCTGCCCGGTCTTTCCGATAACTATGTCTCTCTCTTTATCTGCAATATATCAAATATTGACAAACCTAACCTTTTAATTTGTGTATTTCTTGCGTATTTTCAAGTATAGTTGAAAATTGAGCATAGTTTGGCTATCTTAGATTCTTATGTGGAATATTTTTCAAATATGTTCTATTTTAGTGCATTCTTGTGCTGAATGATCCATGGACCTTTTATATATTTTTTTTGTGTGCTCTGTGTGAGTATAATGCAACTATTTGTTTTCCAGACAATTTTGATTTAATGCTGCAAATGA
The DNA here is from genome assembly GCA_027563515.1 of Erythroxylum platyclados. NCBI lineage: Eukaryota > Viridiplantae > Streptophyta > Magnoliopsida > Malpighiales > Erythroxylaceae > Erythroxylum > Erythroxylum platyclados. The sequence goes on from JAOQMM010000006.1 coordinate 8,024,522, forward strand.
GATGTTAGTGGTCCTCCCTTTATCATTTTCAAGATTCACTCTTAGAACATTTCTGCACATGCTTGCAGACATAATCATTAATTTAACATTATGTTTACATGAACAAAATGACGTTATCTACCCCTGATGTTAGCTAAATTTTCTTATATTTTGTATATACATTCCCATTATCTTCTATTTTTATCCTTTGTTCTCTCTAAAGGATGAGCTTGTCTATTATGACCAGTTGTGCATTTCCTTTTAGTATTCTATGCTATAATTTCTGTTTCTTGTGAAGGATCTGCAAGGATAATACAGATGAAGCCTATGCAGATTGCTCCATTGCCCAGGAGAAATCAAATGCTGAGATCAATGCTGAGTTGGGCTTATCAGATGCTGAGGAAGATGCTTATGACTTCCTGTCAAATGATGGTAAATTGGAATCTAAGCATGGAACAGGTATCCAACATTGCTAGCAGTTACAGAGCAGCATGATTTGAATATAAGCTTGAAGTGTGCTTCAGAGCTTTTGAAGTTCACTAATATCTGAATATTATTTATTTAGTTTCCAAGGAGCATGAATTTACGCGCATTTCAACAAATCAGTTTCTACATCGTAAGCGTAAGACTCAAACAATTGATGAGGTCTGAACTTGACTCTTTTATGTTTTCATAATTTGCTTTTATGATAATTCACCTTTCGGGAAATTTAAATTTTGGTAGGTTTATAAATCATTGCTATAAATTGCTTCTCTTGTAATTTTATTTAGAATTGTACCTGCATAAGCTTATCTGCTCATTTTCTCAAGTGTAAATTTAATTTCATTAAATATTGGTTTAAATTTGTGACAGTTTCAATATATTCTAAACTTCTTGCTTTCTTTAAAACAGATAATGGTTTGCCATTGCAAAATACCTGTAGATGGTGGGTTGGGTTGTGGTGATGAATGCTTAAACCGAATGCTTAACATTGAGTGCGTTCAAGGCACTTGTCCTTGTGGAGATCTCTGTTCAAATCAACAGGTAACAGTGGCTACTTCTTTTGGTTCTAATAAAATTGTCTATTAGGTGAGTGTTTTTTGAAAAATTCCTTTTTGCAAATCTATTTGCAGTTCCAAAATCGAAATTATGCTAGAATGAAGTGGAGTAGATGTGGGAAGAAAGGTTTCGGACTGCGATTGGAAGAGGATATATCCAGGGGGCAATTTCTTATTGAGTATGTTGGAGAGGTAACTTTCTTAGAGGTTCTGGATTCCATTTATTTGTAATGTAGTTTTCTTTTTGAGGAATAGGAAGAACAAAAGTTAACTTCAAGCCAAATTTATGATTATAACTGTCATGTCTTTGATCAATATGTAGTGGATAAAGTCATTGTATGTTTGTGGCAGGATCATCTTACAGCTTATTAGCAGCAAATTAGTACTAATGTTTCAGAACCTGATGTAATATTTATAATTTGTCAAGCTCCTTGTGGTATACTAAGTTGGATTTAAAGGAAAATGATTTTCTACATGTAGATGACCATGAGCTTGAAAGTTGATTTTATTTTCAGACTTCTTTTAGATTTTTGGGCGGTATCAGGCAGTTGATTTAGACAATATTAGTTTGTATGGAAGTTATGAGAGAGTACCAAGTACAAGCTTTTGTCTGGGTGATTTAATCTTGATTCTCTTCTTAATTTTACTATATACGCACTCTACATTGTATTGTTTCTCTTTCTGTTGACCAATTGTCCATTTTTATCATGTTTACTAATACATGCTTTTCAGGTGCTTGATATGCGTACCTATGAGGCACGACAAAAAGAGTATGCTTCTAAAGGTCACAAGCATTTCTACTTCATGACATTAGATGGCAGTGAGGTCAGAATTTGTACTCCTATTGTTTTATTTATTTCTGACTCAACATTGCTTCAAGCAATTGCACTGTGGTAGTGCAAGTCTTATGAGCACACCTGGGATCTCTAATGATAGGTCCTTAACCTCAAGATGTTAAATCTTATTGATACTCAATTAGCCCTATTGGAATGCTTTGTTTTGGTACTTTCTGAACTTGCTTTGAAAACCTAAGGGATGTGTAGTTCAGTTTGCACTCATGAGATTTTGGATGGTTATGTATTGTTCCTTGATTGAAAACATCATACAATTGAAGTGGACAGCATTAATAATCATTTGGTGTGATCAAATCACATCCTACTACTGAGCTTTTTAAAATTTAATTGATGGACCATTCTTATCAGCTTCTGGAAAATATGATTCTAGAGATAACTCTAGAATAGCTGGTAAAGAAGCATCTTTGCTGTATCTTGTTCTACAATATTATATTCTTGTAATGCTAAGACAACTTTTAGGAGCTTTCTATGATTGGGTAGACTGGGATCTTATATTTTCCTGATTTTTGCTTGTGTAACAATTGCATATATAGATGTCTCCTTGCGAAATAATTAACAATTGCATATATAGATGTCTCCTTGCGAAATAATTAACTTGTTTTATTATTAGTAAAAGACAAAGTATGCAAAAGTAAATATTTCTATATACTTAATAAATGAGGGGGAATGTGCATTTGATTTTTGTGATCAAGAATAAGATAGTCTATTTATGCTTGGGACTTTTGAGCACCTTATAAGTGATTATATTGATTTAAGTTTTTAATTTCCTTTGCTTTAAGAGATAAGCCATTGAGAGACGATATTTCATTAGGTTCAAGTCAAGTCAAGTGCTCTAGTAATTTTTGGTGTCACTCTAGAAATAATTGTGGGGTGAGTTCAACACAATTACATGGTAAATGTGGGCCATAGTCTGGTATGATGCAATCTCAACTTGGCTTTCGACTGACAATCCTACTCTTAAGTTGAAGCCTGCAGTCTAATCATGGTTAAGGTCCCTTGTACAACTGCACTGAAGAAATTCATGTGCACTTTATCCCTATCGTAGAAAATGTATGGGAATGTGGCTAACATATGCAATCTTCTTAATTATCATCATTATTTTATTGTTTTTGCCTGAAGCTGTTGTTACAATTTGTTCCATTTGTTTTTGCTGAATGGATTTCCTTTTCCCTTGATTGTTCCTAAATTATCATTACATCCATACTATTACATCGTATTATCATATAACTATGTTTCTCTATTTTCAGGTGATAGATGCATGTGGGAAAGGAAATTTGGGGCGCTTTATTAACCATAGTTGTGACCCTAATTGTCGTACTGAGAAGGTGACAAATGCTGAATGCAATTTAGAGTTGTTTTTCGAGATTGACATCCAATTTTGCTGTCTTTTGACATTAATTTTGATCATCTTAATGCATGCAACAATTTTTAAGAGAGTCCACCTTTTTTGCTTTCCATTTGCTTCTTTTGTAAAAACATACCGTTAAGTAAAATTCTGTCAACTTCCCTCTCATACTTTTTTATTTCGATATGTTTTCACAATGATAGTAGACTTGGAGCTCCATGCTTTGATAATTCATATATGGGAACCCTAAATAACCTAAGATATCTGTTTTCTAGTTGTTACAGAAAATAGTAGCCGTAACATAGCCGTAACATAGCTTATACTAGCTGTAACATAGCTTGTAGAGACAGC
>JAOQMM010000006.1:8062721-8078665 GCA_027563515.1 Erythroxylum platyclados
ATCTAACCAGTAAACCATAAAATGAAAGAGTAGGTTGGAGCAATACCTGATCCCCATATCAATCTGTAAAATGAAAAGACAAGTTAGTTATGCCAGAATTATACTTGGTCATTCTATTTCTTAAAGGTTTGAGGTTAGAGATTTGAGTATCCATTTAAAATATGGAATCTTTGAAAATTAAATCAATCATATGACCTGGTGGAGAAACATGAGTTGGTTTCATTACATTGCTGAGGAGGAGCTAAGGTATCACATAGGTAATTCCCTATGAACAATAATCAGTTGGGATATATGAGCAATAATCACATTGGTCAATTAAGGAATTATTTAGGAATATAGCCTAAATTGATAAAAAAATACTAAATCAAACACTAAAAGAGAGGTTAAAGTTATAAGGGCTACTTCCAGTAGAGCAATGGAAGAACAAAAAGCTAAAAGCCTATGCTTTTGTTATGAGGAGAGGTAAATCTTAGGGCATAGGTGCAAGAAACATGCAATGCAAATGTAAGTGATGGAAGAGGAATAAGAAGAAAACTATAAGGATAATGAAGATGAACTATAAGGTCTAGATATGATTTCACTACAATCAATGGGTTTAAATAGTTCTTTAAGGTGCCAACAAGTGAAAGTCATGGGGTAGGCCAATGGTAGGGTTATATATGTACTGATAGATGGGGGAAGTGCCTATAATTTTATAGATATAGGTTTGCTTAAAAATGAAACTTATCAAGTGAGGGAGATTAAGCATATAGCTATTTCAGTTGGAGGGGGATTGAAGATTACATGTAGCTACGTATGTAAGAATTTCATATGGAAAATTAATAGCCATGCATTTTTCACTAATGCTTTTGTCACTAAGATTGGAGGAAGTAATATGGTATCAGAGAATGAAGGTGATGTGCCAATTTTTAGTAATTTAAGGGCAAAATGGATGGAGAACACAAATGGAGCTCAAGATTGCTTTCATTTAATGGCAATGGATTTAGTAGTTAATGCTTTAACTCTAGAAGAGAAAGACAAATTACAGAAGCTATTAGAGATATATATAGATATCTTTGAACAACTAAAGGAGTTACTACCAAAGAGATTTATGATCATAGAATTCCATTAAAAGATGGTTAAAAACCTATTAATTTTAGGCCCTATTGCTATTTAGGAGTTTAGAAGGAGGCAATACAATCCTTGGTAGATGAGATGTTAAATGTTGGCATTTTCAGGCACGATGCCAATCCCTTCGCAACACTTGTTATTCTTATAAAAAGAAAGATGGTTCTTGGAAGTTTTGGGTAGAATATAGAGCACTTAACCATAACACCATCAAAGAAAAATTTTTAATTTCATAAATTAAGGAGTTATTTAATGAATTTCAAAGAAAGACTTATTTCTCTACGTTAGACCTAAGAGCCAAGTATTGTCAAATCAAAGTTCATGAAGAAGAAATTTAAAAGCAACTTTCAAGATTGATGAAAGCTATTACAAGTTTTTAATAATTCCCTTTGGTCTCACCGATTCTCTAGCCACATTTTAAAACCTGATGAATTTTATTTTAAACCTTACCTTAAAAGATTTGTCCTTATTTTCTTTAATGATATACTAATGTATAATCAATTCTTTAAGCAATACATGAAGCATTTATAGTTGATTATAAGAACCTTAAACAAGTTAAATTTTAATTTAAAATGTTAAAATGTTCATTTATTGCATCCAAAATTAGGTATTTGGGTCATTTTATTAGCCCTGAATGAGTGTTATAGATCTTCAGAAGGTGAAGCCATTCAAGATTGACCTATTCTTAAAAACATCAGGCAACATTGTGGTTTTTTCGGACTTTATTACTATTAACATTGATTAATTCAAGGACATGGTTTAATAAGCTGTCCTTTTACATAATCACTAAAGAAGAATGCCTTTATATGGAATTAATCATCCACTAGAGCATTCTAAATGTTGAAAGTTATATAATCTTTTGCCCCTAGTTTAGCTTTACCGAATTTTATGGAAGAATTTGTTATGGAAGAAGATTTCAATAGTGTAAGGAATTGGAGCCATTCTTATACAAATAGGAAGACCTATAGGTTTTGTTAGTAAGGTAATATTGATATGCTATTGTCATCTATCAATTTATGAGAATGAAATTTTAGCATTGGTGATGGAGATAAAATATAAGGATTCATTACCCTACTAGTAGATATTTTGTGATTCAAACCGATCACAAGAGTCTCAAATATCCATTATATTAAAAGGTGGCAACTCCATTTTAACAAACATGGCTACTAAAGCTCATGGGCATTGATTTTGATAATTGCTATAAGAAAGGGACCCATAACTCGGTGACAAATGATCAAGAGTGACGAGTTCAGAATTATTTACATTTGCTATCACCAATATCCATACTGAATTGTTACAAGAAAGTTAAGGATAGTTAGGCTCAAGTTCCTTTTCAAATTGGACAATCAATAGGTGATACAACTTGGGATACAGTCATGTTGGAGAACCTATGTAAGTTAGAGAAGATATAGTGTAATACACAATTAAGAGACACAGTCTTGCTAGACGCCATGTATTTATATCTAAGAAATAGTAAAACATAAAGCTTAGACACGGTCTTTCAAAAGGTTATGTTTATCACCTAGATAAATCACTAAGGTTTATGGTTTAGGCCATGAACATGGGAAAGACCATGTTTTAGGTAGAATAAAATGCATTTAAGTGTGGAAACCCTAATTTTTATTAAACTTTAACCATCTTTTATAGAAAATACATCTAAGAAACATATTTTTCTCTCTAAAATCTATGATTAGCTTTCAAAAGTCTTTTCCAACCTTTAAGCAATCGATTATAATTTCTTTCTCATTAGGGAATCAAGATTTAGATATCATCTCATCATATCAAGTTATCGGAAGAACTAGGGAGTTCATATAGATTTAATTCTATCATAACTTCTTTATTTTTTTTATGTGATAGATAATATTATGAAGATGACTGAGAGAAAATCCTAGATTGAGTAAGCGAATTCAGTTATAGCTTTAATGTTTATTCCACATGGAAAGTGAGGAATTGCAAGATTTTTAAACAAAGTTAGATATTCATAATCTGAAGTTAAATACATGGACCTAGATTAGAGGTGTAATCTTAGCGAAAGAGACTAGCAATCAATTTAGTTTTGAAATGGGTTTGAGATGGAATGTTTTGTAAATTTAACAACTTGTAGTACTAAATTTAACACCTATAGATCTTGCTTTTGTCCTTAGTTAGTTTATAAGATCTTAACTAGGGCTTCAACACCTTGTATACTTGCTTTGCTTCCTTTAGAAGCTTTATTTGCAATATATTTTAAATTAAAAAATGGATTTTTTGTTAAATTAAGGCCATTAGTTTTAATTAATATTTACTGTGTATAATATGATGAAGATGACTGAGAGAAAATCCTAGATTGAGTAAGCAAATTCAGTTATAGCTTTAAAGCTTATTCCACATGGAAAGAGACGAATTCCAAGATTTTTAAACAAAGTTGGATATTAACAATCTGAAGTTAAATACTTGGAACTAGATTAGAGGTATAATCTTAGAGAAAGAGACTAGCAATCAATTTAGCTTTGAAATGGGTTTGAGATGGAATGTTTTGTAAATTTAGCAACTTGTAGCACTAAATTTAACACCTAAAGATCTTGCTTTTGTTCTTAGTTAGTTTATAAGATCTTAACTAGGGCTTTAATGCCTTGTATAGTTGCTTTGCTTCCTTTAAGAGCTTTACCCCTTTACAATATATTTTAAATTTTTTTAAAATGGATTTTTTTGTTAAATTAAGGCTATTAGTTTTAATTAAGATTTACTGTGTATAATATGATGAAGATGACAGAGAGAAAATTCTAGATTCAGTAAGCAAATTCAATTATAACTTTAATGTTTATTCCACATGGAAAGAGAGGAATTTCAAGATTTTTAAACGAAGTTGGATATTTATAATCTGAAGTTAAATACTTGGAACTAGATTAGAGGTGTAATCTTAGCAAAAGAGACTAACAAATCAATTTAGCTTTGAAATGGTTTGAGATGGAATGTTTTGTAAATTTAGCAGTTTGTATCACTAAATTTAACACCCAATGATCTCGCTTTTGTTCTTAGTTAGTTTATAATGTCTTAAATGGGGCTTCAGTGCCTTGTATACTTGCTTTGCTTCCTTCAGGAGCTAGTTATTTCCCCTTTGCAATATATTTTAAATGTTTTAAAAAATGGATTTTTTTAAATTAAGGCTATTAGTTTTAATTAAGATTTATTGTCTATAATATTAATTTAAATTCCATTAAAATGCTATATCAAGTAACTGTCACATGAAATAGTGAAATCCACGTGGACATTAGAATATAAAAACTAGGGTCACGTAAATGTTGATATTGGACATGATCTCGTTAAGGATTCCATCAATTTAGAATTTAAGTTGAAAGCTTTAAAAGCGTTATGATTCATTTTGACGCTACAAAATGTTAGAGTTAGAAATGTATTATAGTAAAAATATTAGGATTAAAAAAAAATTTTGTCAATTTTTTAAGAAGGAGAAGAAGAAGAAACTCTAGAAATTTTTTTAAACTTATCTATGGATTTGAAGAAACCTTAAATTGATTTAAAAATTTGGGGTTTCATCAACTCACCAAGTAAAATCCTTAATTTTACGGTTTAGGGGTTAGACTTAGCCTCCAAATCAAATATTAGGAAGTTTTCTTAATTCTATAATCTAAGTAGGGATTTATTAGCTCATACAAGGACTCGTGTGTTTTTTAACTTGGCTAAAATTAAGTCCGTGTAGGACTTCCGTCAAAAGGTATTAACAAAAGTCCTTACGTGAAGCGATTAGTATAGTTGAAAGACTAAAATGAAAGAACTAGTGGTGCATTCACTAGCTTATATACGAACTTTTTCGTTTTAAGTTGGCTAAAGTTAAGTTCACGTAGGACTTCTATTAAAAGACTTGAAAGAAAGAATTAGTGGTCGGATGACTAAAATAGGACGTGACTCTAAGTTGGACGGAAATGAATATGCTTATCCCTAGATCGAATCACGTGTTCATATACGAAATGACAGGCCTTGTAAAAATATCATTGGAAGAAAGATAAGACATAAACCCAACAACAAGATGGTTGGACCATAGCCTTAAATGTGGAAAAGCTTATGAAGAGATTTGTTTATGTCACATGCATATAGATTGAGATGTTAATCTGACTTGTGGTCTCCAGCCTTATATCTCTATGCATTTATGTCATAACCAATCAAATCAGAGTCGCATTCATTTAGGGGCCTAAGTATCTAATGCTGAGACGGCGAGATATAACTCCATTTCATGATAGGTCCAATATCTCTTCTCCAAACCCATAACTTCTGGGGCATTGGCGGTAATGAAAATGGCTTCTATTTACATTGTGGCACCCATTTCTATCAAGTTCAGTTCAGTATAGGGTGCACGAGGCAATGGTAAGTTGGGTGGGTACCGAACAAGCGTCAATGTAATTGGAGCTGTAATAATTCCTAACGCTGTCGGGAAGGCATGCGTCTCAGAGTCGGATAGTTGCAGGGTCCCAAGTTGGCAGAGTACAACCTTAAATCACTGTGAAAATATCATTGGAATGCGTAAAACCAAGTGATCGTTTAATTTGTGGGCTCCAAAGGGCTTTTCCTCCTCTCCTAGTGATTGTTCGATCATTGATTGTAGGACTTCACATTTTCAGTGCCTGTTCTGAGTCTTCTGACACGATAGCTTTTGCGTTGGTAACTAAGATAAGAAATGAAAACCACATGGATGCATGTTAATAATAACTTAAATTTAACTCCGTAGAAAGTAAAAGGACTTCTGTTGACCAGTTACCTCTCACTTAAAATATGGTTTTTGCCGTTAATGCATAGTTTTCTTTTGGTTAGTGTGTCGTTTTGGAGCTCCAAACCCCATTTTACCGGCCACGGATCTCGAAGCAAGTGCGGGTTTGGCGTACCCGCCAAAAGAAATCCGTCAACTTTAAGTTTTTAATGTTTAGTGTAATTTTGTTAGCATTTCTCGGTCCAATGCTGGTGCTTGAGCCTGACCTAAGTGTTCATTTCAGTTTCGTGAAGTATGTTAGTTAAGGTAAAAGGTTTGTTGAGAATTGTTAGTTTAAGCCTTTTTTCATGTCATAATTAGGGCCTTGTTTCCTGCCATTGACTCGCCTTGCCTCGCGAGGAGAAATATATTACATCTACGCATTGATGTGCATCGATTAAAGAAAATAGTAATAACCAATTTGGTTTGCATGTGATGGCTGGTTTCAATTCGTAAATAGATTATTTTAATTTCTCCTCTCCCTCAACTTGACATGTGCGTAGTATACATGTGACAATTATAAGAAATAAACTTAGGATCGTTGGTTCACGTATAATAAAAATGAGAAAGAATTTAGTGAATAATAAGAATGGATATAATCGTTATTATTACGATAATTAGTTAACAGGAAGAAATGATTACTATTACCATTGATAGTGGTTAGTTTGTTAAAAATAATGAGAAATAAAAATTTATTAAAATTTATTTTACATCAAATTTTAATACATTTAATTAATTATATTTAATTGCTAAAAAGAATTAATTATATTTAATTAAAAAAGTAAGTCACTTCTTGTCACAGGCGTGACAAACACTATCACATCCGTAACACTTGCCTTTAAGTCAGGAATAAAACTCATTCCTTTCATATTTTCGAAGTATGGATTAATCTCTGAAAGTCATATATGAAAATATTGTTCTTATAATTGTAATATAAAACCAACCACTTGTTATTCATTCCATAGCTAGTGATTAATTCCCAAACTCATCAACCAATCGCTCATTTAATTAAGTTAATGGTTAATATTCATTCTCCACAATTAATAGTTTTTTGAAGTTAAATACTGACCTGCATGACAGGAAAGTGAAACAAAAAAAGAAAAAAGAATTGCCCCCCTCCGAAATGAAAATCTGAAATCATGATAGTGCGTCGAGAGGCCATACATATAAACTGTTAATATAAATGGCAAATTAAGTATGTTACAAATTTCAGTGTGATAAAATATTTACTGAATCACAATACACTTTTTGATTTGTTGTAACTATCACTTGAACATGTCTTGGATTTGACGCTTACCCAGTGAAACGGAAAGAAGAAAACAGAAGACGGTGGGGCAACAGTGTAGGAGTACAAGAGGCAACTTCATTTTTGACCCACTATTCTTGGATTGGACAAGGTCTACTGAAAATATATAAACCTAATCCACGACAAAAGAATATTATATCTAATAAACACCATGTCCCCGGTGGACTAAGATGCTTAACAGAGATGCACGTGCTAACTCATTGAGGTGCACTAAAACATAGAATCCCGCCTCCTTCTATTAATTGCTTTTATACAATTATGCTTTCTATCAGATATTCAGATTCAGAGCCATGTGTAGATCTATTCATTTTATAAACCTTCTTGCCCCACAAATATCCTTATATCCAAGTTTAGATACGTTTTGTGGGCATGATCAATTCTGGTGGGAAAGGAGTGTCTGTGCTAGAAAGAGTAACCACATTAACCCATAAAGCTTATAAAGATAAAGATCAACCTTAAAAATAGTAACTATTGCAGTTTCTTAAGTAATAATATAAGAAAGCGTAATGAAGTTTTTTTTTTTTTTACTGTTATAAGACATGTAGAAAGGAATTGGCATTAGTAGAAGAGCTCCAAAAGAAGTCAGAATAATATTTTCGAGATTTAGAAATCCTAATTCTACGTGTGAGTATAGAGTTATTAATTTCATTTTAATTATGATCTCGAAATTCAATTTTAAATCTACAAGATAGTGAAATTTGGAAAAAAGGCGTTGAAAGGTCAGGAGACGTTTGCTAATATAACAATTCATAATAATAGCTTTGGATTAACCGATAAAAGTTGTTCCTTTATATCGAATAACAAAAATGGTTTCTTTGTAAAAAATTACAAAAAAAAGTTGTGTATATTAATGACTCTTCTTTAATTTTCACAAAACGGAGAGTTTTATATACGAAATACGTTGACTTATTAATTCCAAATTTACCGAAATACAGTAAATATCAGTTCAGAAATTCAAATGTCTTTCTACTTACTCTTTATGCATTTCTGTAATGTATTTACCTGGAATAGGGGACAGTCCTCTAAAAAAGTTGAAATTATTTAAACCGGATATAAAGTTCAAAGGAATTCACCAACATTGATCCTACGACTTTCGTGTTATTAAACTATCAGAAATTTTAAAGTCATCTCATTAAAGACCCTAGTTCATTTCTTAAGTTAGAGGCCTATTCCAGTGCTTCAACATTAATCATTTCAGTTGTACAGAATCAAATAAAGATTTAGGAGGAGACGTAGGCAGGAAAGACACCTAATATTGAGCATAGCACGTGAAACCACACACTTGTAGCCACCGACAAGCCCATGGTGATCATGCAAGATTGCAGGATATCCCTTAATAATTCATGCTTTATATTTTGCTTTTAATAACTTTTTTAATCGGACAAGCCCATTAGGTAATCGGAAAGGACAGTGAGTGACGTAGTAAGATTTTTAAGGACGAACGTTTCTTTTTGGGTGCAAGCCAAGAAGGAAGACAGTGGACCACAAATGGGTCCCACTTCTCACATGCATGATGCATGTATGTAGGACATCGCTACGTCGCCGTCCCACCTTCCTTTCTCCATCTACTTCTGTTCCTGCCTCTCTAACTTTTTTTCTTTTTTCCCTCTCTTTTGTAGCTTCAAAAATCTCAATTACTTTTTCATTCCGATGAGTTATTTTCTTTCAATAAAAGAACGAAAACTGCGTCTTTATTTTTCTTCCACTTCTATTTTCTCCATTTTCAGTTTTTATATTATCTATTTTTGTATGGAAAGGATTAGAGGGTGAAGTGAACTGACTTAGAAATATTCACTTTTAAATAAATATTTAAATATTTGATTATATAAATTAAATATATTCAACTCTTCTTTAAATAAAATTATATTATATATTTCTAACATTTTCTATATCATGTAATTAAGTAAGTAGTTTTTATTCAAACTGAAATTATATTTTATAGTGTTAAAATATGACAATTTTAACAAAGATTAGTTTATACCCAGTTAGGATAAACATCTAAAAGAGTTATATAATTAATTGAATGTTGTGAAATCTATATGTAAATAATGTACTTTACAATTATAGTTTATGACCTTGTTGTAGATACTAAAGCGAAAACAGATATAGAAAGAAATTGATTAGTTGAACCTCATTGAAGCTAGCATGAAACTATGGAAGACAGCAGGTCGCGTATAACTCTGTTTTAAGTACTGTACGATGGTCATTATAGGTTACGTAGGCTTCGAATGGTCGACGTGGCCGCCTTGTTATGGAGTATGTGTAGGGGCGGTCGTTGACGTGTGGGCCTTAAGAAACCTTGCAAATGCCACGTTTATGGGGTCGTTGGCCAGTGAATCACGTGCTTAAAGCTCTTTTAACTCTTTCAGTCTTTTGCTATTTGCCCGCGAGCGGGAGGAGCGTTACTTGTACTGGTCAGTCACGAGCCCTTGTGAGCGTAGTGTACTCTGCGCTTCACGCTAGTCGGTTCCACAGTTCCGATTAATTGATTTCCCACCGACCAATTGAATGTGTACTCTTTTTTCTCTCTCAAGTAATTTCTATTAATTTAAAATATCAACTAACAAGAAATAAATTGAATTTGTAACCTGAATTAAGATTATAAAATTATTATATTTTAAACATTAATTTATAGAATTTTTATTTTTTAAAACATATATCATTATGAAAATATGGATAATTAATTGTGAACCAAAACAATTTTTTTAATTTGGACCCATTAATTATACAGTTCCACACTTCATATAATTTGGACCCATTAATAAGTTATGGAGAATGATAGCGACGATGTCAATATTTTAAGAATATTAACTACCCAACATTTTGTTAATTGATGTCTTGCTTGTATTCTATTTCTAAAAACTGACATTGATGTCAACTTAAAAGGGCATTTGACTAGTGTAACACATACTGGAGCTCATTCATAAGAACGGACTTATTGTTAATGTCACTGGTTAGGCAAATGTCAAATACCAAAATTTTAACTTGTATGAATTAACCGTTGTACGTAAAAAGTGCATGATTTCGATTTAGGAGGGTTTTTGGGTTGGGACCTATACTTAGTTCACTAAAAATTATAGTAAATAAAAAAGGGGAAAATAATGGAAACAATGATCAAAATTATCATCGGAAAAGAGAAAAACCATTTTGCTCCGCCGTTGAAGTTGTACTATTATGAGATCCCGCTTGTACCTTCTGCATGTTTTCAAGAGCATCAGGATTTGTATACAATAGTAAAGAAATGGACGATTATTTAGAATAACAAATTTAGCATGTTTATTCTGACTGTGGACATCAAAGAAAATCCAAGTCTCTCAATCAAGTCAGTTTAAACATCAGTATACTCTTCGGTTGCACTCTAAAACAATCTCCTCCTTCTCTCTCCTTTCCCTTTCTAGTCCGGTTTTGCCACCTTGAAAAGCAAACAACCAAACTGACGGTTAAGCCAAAAACACATCCTCTGTCTCTCTCTTTAAAGCTTCAGGCTTTCAAGAATTTGAACATGAACATGATCTTCGAGCCCTGCTCCCTTGTCGGCAACGAAGACAGTACTCCGTAACGACATTCATCTCAGTGAAAACAATAATGAAAATGCTGCGACGTGGGGAGGAGGAAATGGCGGGTTGTGCCTCAACAGTGATTGTAGGCGTGAAGCTTGATTCTCAAAGCAGAGAGCTTTTAACCTGGGCGTTGGTTAAAGTGGCACAGGCTGGAGATACTGTTATTGCTCTTCACGTCCTTGGTAATGATGGTAAGCTCATGAAGCTTTAAAGAAAGAAATAAAACTGGTATCTATTGTTATTTGGGTGTTTATGGATTTTGGTTCTGTGAGTGGATTTTCTGATTTGGCGAAATGGGTTTGTGTAGAAATCGTGAATAGAGATGGGAAGTCCTCGCTTCTCTCGCTTGTCAAGGCTTTTGATTCTGTTCTTGCCGTTTATGAAGGTTTCTGCAACTTAAAACAGGTTGGTCTTTTACCAGAGTTGACGACCTCCTTCTACTTTTCTTTCTGTTTTCTGTATGTTGTACTCATCTCCAAACGTTTCAAACGCAATGTCCTCTTCTTGGTTGCTGAGGAAATGGATGTTTTGGGCAGTTATTTCTTGGTTCAGATACACGACAACCATAAGTCAGTCTGTCTCATAAGTGGATAAATCATTTCTTAAAAGATATTCAATAAGAATTTTCATGGTTATCGAATTGTGTTTCGGTTTCTGATACTTTGCAGGTGGATCTCAAGCTAAAGATATGCAGAGGATCATCTGTACGGAAAATTTTAGTGAGAGAAGCAAAATCATACAACGCATCAAAGGTAATTGTTGGAGCTGCCAGGACTCATCACACAATCCGGTCATCGATATCTATGGCTAAGTATTGTGCCAAAAAGCTATCAAATGGTTGTTCTGTTCTGGCTGTTAAAAATGGGAAGGTTTTGTTTAGTAAAGAACAGTCTCCAGCTAATGCTAGTGACTCACAGGGTTGGTCATATCAACTGAACTAATGCTTTATCATTCGGTTCTTTTAGTCTTCATTTCTAATAATCAGTCTCGTAATCTTGTTCAGGAACTGGAGAACATCGTCCCAAAGGTTTACTCACTGCAATTCACAGGTCAATTTCACTGCACAAGAGCGCCAAAATACTGAGTGAAAGTACTGCTACTGGAGCCTCAAACTGTTATCAGGTTAAGGACCAGACTTTGGAGCAGGCCTTGATACAAGTTCGTTCGAATAGTTTGGAGAGCATAATGAAGAAGAACTGCTCACTTTGTGGACCAGTCCCTGAATATCTTAATACTTCTAGTCACGAATCTGAAGAAGACTCTCATGATAGCTGTCGGGGTAAGGATAAGTCTTTAGCTCTTATCTCGTTACCGAAGGTAGATGCTACTTCGACTTCAAGAACTCTAATAGTCAAGCAGTTACCTGAAGTGAAACCTGGCTGGCCACTACTCCGTCGTTCATGTTTACCTGATCTACGAGTGTCAGAAAGATCTTCTGTGAGGCAGATCTCTGTGGTTCAGTGGGCAATGAGGTTACCTAGTCGGCAACTTTCATTGTCCTCTGCTGATTTGGATAACAAACAGAATGCTTTTAGGTTGGCTGAAAGATCCTCTTTAGATGGAGAAACTGGTGCTATTGTTTCAGTTGGTACAGAGACCTCAACAGCTCCACCTTCCCCTGACCACAACTTGAAAAATCTACCCAAAGAATTGGAGGGCCTTCATGAGAAATACTCATCAACTTGTAGATTGTTCACATACCAAGAACTTCTCGCAGCCACTTCCAATTTCTTTGCAGGTAGGTTTTGTCAAATATCTTTAAACTGTTATATCCTCTCTGCATTATGTGATCTTTTAAATTTATTTCAGAAAATCTGATTGGGAAAGGAGGCAGCAGTCAGGTTTATAAAGGTTGCCTTCCTGATGGCAAGGAACTTGCTGTAAAAATTTTAAGGCCATCGGAAGATGTACTGAAGGAGTTTGTTTTGGAGATTGAAATCATTACCACCTTACATCACAAAAACATAATTTCTCTTCTGGGATTCTGCTTTGAGGACAAAAATCTTCTTTTGGTCTACGATTTTCTGTCAAGAGGAAGCCTTGAAGAGAACCTTCACGGTACATCCTCTAGAAAGCTTTTACACATTTAGTTCAGAAGCAGATCAGGTATTCTGTCAATTTGAAGTAGTTTCTGAAGTTGCTTAATGTCGTTCGTTATTACTCCATTCAGGTAATAAAAAAGACCCACGTGCATTTGGGTGGAGTGAGAGATATAAAGTAGCTGTAGGTGTCGCTGAGGCCATGAATTATCTGCACAATGACAGTGCTCAGCCTGTGATCCACAGGGATATTAAATCATCCAATATACTGTTGTCCGATGATTTTGAACCTCAGGTATTTATTTTGAACATTGAGCTTTACCTATGATGGTCTGATGTTTTGATTTTGAAGTGATGAAGCTTTCTGGATTTCTCAGCTTTCTGATTTTGGCCTTGCTAAATGGGCGACAAGCTCGAACTCCCATACAATATGCAATGATGTTGCAGGGACCTTTGGGTATGTTAATTAATTGTCATAGTTTTCGTATTCATGTTTTATTTACGTTTTCTCAATTCATTTTAAACTGTTAAGAGTATGATATTCTATTGTTTCTTGGGGATTCAACATTTCTTACAACACTTGATTGCTGCAGTTACTTGGCTCCTGAGTACTTCATGTATGGGAAAGTAAATGACAAGATTGATGTCTATTCTTTTGGTGTTGTACTCCTTGAGCTCCTTTCTGGGAGAAAGCCCATAAGTACTGACCATCCAAAAGGTCAAGAGAGCCTAGTTATGTGGGTATGTCCTTTATTTTTCTTGGTTCTTAGTGTGTATCTTCAAAATGATTCTGATGTTGATTTCTTATCCAGGCAAAAGCAATTCTTAATGGCGGAAAAATTTCCCAGTTGTTAGACCCAAGCTTAGGCAATAACCATGACTGCGATCAGATTGAGAGAATGGTTTTAGCTGCCACTCTTTGCATAAGACGCTCACCAAGAAGCAGGCCTCAAGTGAGCACTGTGAGTACTCTCATAGTTTCAGTTTCATTTCATGCTTAATCTTGTGTTTCGTCTACTGTCTTCTTATCTTTGAAATTATTTGCACCAAAAGTCGCCACTAATCTTGATTCTATTTTCATATTTTAGAGTAAAAATCTGAAAACTTTAGACCGGAAGTAGCCCGGAAAATTGACATTCATCTGTCCGCTGTGAATCTTAGCCTCTCATGGTGATATTAGTCCCTAAAATGATTGTTTTTTGGTCAAAGGTTTTAAAGCTCCTTCAGGGTGACGTTGAAGTGACCAAGTGGGCAAAATTGCAAATTAATGAGGTAGAAGAATCCGAAACGCTGGACGATGATGCTTGTCCTCGTTCCAATCTCCAGTCTCATCTCAACCTTGCTTTGCTTGATGTGGAGGATGATTCTCTCTCACTGAGCAGCATCGAACAAAACATCTCGCTGGAGGATTACTTGCAAGGCAGGTGGAGCCGATCCTCAAGCTTTGATTGACCTTCCAAACTACCGGCAGGCACAAGTGCAATCCGCTACCTGCAATTCTTGGAAAAATCATCTTGGTTCTTGGACTTTGCGTTTGCAGTTTGGTTATAGATGGGTGTGTTGGATGAGAGGTTGTTTGTGGTGTGCCCCCCTCCTCCCCCTTACTAGTCCAAAGTTTAGTTCTAACTTCTTGGAACAGTCTTTGTTGTTTATTCTTATATTGTTGAAAACGTTTCTGTGCTTCATCTCAACGGATCAAGGGTGAAATCTGTTGTAGATGTTCTTGTTTTAAATTTAGACAATTTACAGACAAAGTGAGTTGTGAGTACAAGAAGCCAATACTTCGTAGATGTGAGAAAGGTTAATATGGGCTTCGCATTTAGATATCTGCATCTTTTCTTTGCTAATTAGCCATAGCTCGATTGGCACAATTCCTTCACTCGACTAAGCCATCGTGCAATACGAGTAAAAAGAAAGGAGAAGAAAAGGACATGTTATATTGCAATTTATGAACGAATTAGATGGGAAGTCTTTTCATCTATAGGTTTATGGAACGATCATGTGGTCTTTATATTTGTAGCTTTCATGAAATGCTTCTCATATGGGACCATTCAAAGGTCATTGTTATTCCTCACCTAGTGTATTAGAACAATTATTGTATCACTGCTTTTCCATTTAGAGCTTCCCTTCCAAGCCACTGTTGTCAAATCGTTTCCTTTCTCTTACCACCATCGTCCTTTTGGATTGGACCCCCTCACTTTTCTATGCTATTGGGGTGACGTCCTTATTATAGAGCAAGCAATTGATGAATAAGTCATTGTACTGCCTTTTCCACCGACAATTTCAATGGTGGCGATACTTATTCAGAAATCTCATGATGGAGTTTTATTCTTGTTGAAAATTTATTAACTACTATTTTCAAACGATTAAGTGTTAAAAAATTAAAATTGATTCCGTATAAAGATAATAAAGTAACATATAAATAATTTAATTGAAAATTAAAATTGATTCCGTATAAAGATAATAAAGTAACATACAAATAATTTAATTGAGTCAAAGTCTAGTAAAAAAATTAAATTTATCAATATAAATCAAATTTTTATTAGGCCTATAATAAGGAAATTTAATGAAATTACTATAAATAATTATTAGGTCTCTTACTACCTAATTAAGTAATTTCATGCATATACAATTCTCTAACCTGTTAGAAAATTTATATAATAAGAAAAATGCAAAAATATCTTGTTGATGTCGTTTTAAAGCACTTTCGTTAAAGACAATTATAAGTTACAATATCATTTTCAAATGCCGACTAGCT
Organism: Erythroxylum platyclados; assembly: GCA_027563515.1. Classification (NCBI taxonomy): domain Eukaryota; kingdom Viridiplantae; phylum Streptophyta; class Magnoliopsida; order Malpighiales; family Erythroxylaceae; genus Erythroxylum; species Erythroxylum platyclados. The sequence continues at coordinate 8,078,230 of JAOQMM010000006.1, forward strand.
TGCTCTAAGTTTTCAATAACTTACTCAAACAGAGATAGATAACAAAATAAGTACATTGTATTATATTTATTTGTACAAGTTTATAATTGATCTTAGACCGATCAATAAAGTTTGTGTCATGCTTAACATGTTATATCCAAGTGATTTTATGATTGTATGAATCAAATAAAGATTTTATAATTTCACTATAGGAAACTCGCAGAAATTAATATATTTCTGCTTAAATACATAGTGTATTTGTTGCTTGATTTGGATTATGTTTGAGAACAAAAGGAAAAAAGGGACAAAAAATCCAATCTCTAGTAAATCATTGAAATAGGGCAAAAAAATTACCAAAATTAGTTGTTAAAAATTGCATGTTCTGATAGCTCATGGGAGAAGCAGGATATAACAATCTCTTACACGAGGAAATAGGCACCAAAAGGGTCCAACTTTT
>JAOQMM010000006.1:8078765-8099976 GCA_027563515.1 Erythroxylum platyclados
TTTTTTCCATAAATTACGATCATGAAATACAATTGTGAAGACAATAGTTTTTTAATAATTTCACTGACGTCGACTCTTACACCACAATTTACGAGACCCCACTCTCTCTTGCTCTGACATTTCATTTCCCACCTTCCAAGTTTCCTCTCCTACATTTTCAGTCACTTAAATATATATTCAGTACTATTTATTTCATTGTAGTTATTTGAAAATTAGATAACTTGTGTTAAATTTAATTATCAAAATTTTAACCAACAACATTCATCTCATCCGAAAAAACATTAGTATTTTTGTCAGCATTCTGAGGAAAATATCGAGGAGAAGAAGCAAAAGAAAAGAGTGCATACATTTTGCCCCTACTTTTTTTACTCGAGTTCGAACGATTTTAGAAGAACTAAAATTACAATTTCAGTTAAAGTTCAGAACATAATATACCAAAAAAAAGCACTTTATATTTTGAAGTATTTAAATTAAATTTTAATATTTTTAAGACATTTAAAATAGATCTTAAATAAATAAAAAGTTTAATAGAATTAGCTTCTTGTCATTTAAATATCACGTCAATGTTAATATAGTATTTTTTAAATAAAAAAGTTTTACTATTATATAACAAGCGAGATCTATTGTCTGAAATATAAATATAAATCTCATCATCATGTAACAAGTATAACTTAATGTTTGAAATATATAAATAATGGTTCCACCGTCATGTGCTAATAAGATTCTTTTTTTGATTAATTTTAAAAATTAATTATGTAATATAAGATTTACTTTTTGTTTAAAATATAAAAATAATATTATGTCAATATTTACATGATATTTAATTAATATCATCAAAATTTTCAATCACTTAGGGTTTATTCTAAACGTATTAAAAATGTTAGAGTTGCATTTAAATGCTTGAAAACGTTATAATTCAAGTTATATTTTGTTGTAAACATTAAAGTTCAAAATACAATTTTGGTCATTTTTAGAAGTTTTAACTTCTAATTTGTTGAAATTAGGAATTGTTTTTTTTTTAAATTGGAACTCTAGTTAGCCAAAGGTAAAAATATATTAAATTTATAAAAAAATTAGGATCATGTAATTCTATAGACTAGTACGACGAATTTAATTCAAAACCTTTCTAAACTATTGTACTTTCTCCATATCATACTGGAAGCATGAAATTTAGTACCCCTCCGTTTCGCCCCCCAATAACCGATAGATTGCATACCTTAAATACCCACTAGTACTTGCTACAGCCTCAAACAAATCTGGAGTTAGACTGCTAATTTGCCTTATTCCACCCCAAATTTAAGTATATTCTACCAATTCATTATCATTAACACCCAATTAAATCTTACACTATTATGAAATCTGGGCAGAACAATATGGATAAGATGTGCAAATTACAAGAGAGTTAAAAACCTTTTAATTTTTATGGAAAAGATAAGCAAAACGCATTTATCATGTGCAAGCCTCACTTAGATTGCATGAAATATACGAAACAATGAAATATGGGCGATCTGTTTTTGTTTGTTCTTTAGATAAAAAAAATGAAAACTTTTACCTTGGTGCCTGATATAGATCAGACGTGTAGGACAGAGAATCTAGATCTCTTTCATCATAGGAGCACTGACCATATCAATTGTTTTGTGTCACTTTCTCTAATGTTAAGCCACATCGAACCAGTAATCACCCCGTGACTTTAACCTGCACAAAAGAGAGAAGAATCACACCTTTACATCATCACCTGTAACCCTCACCATTCATTCTACTATTTCTTCCTCCTCTTCTGACATTGCAATTTTCTTTTACTGTTCTTCATTTTCTTGATAACTAAGTACTAAAACTCAAGTATACGTCTCTCTGCATTTCAACCAAGCTATTATTGTCTTCTCGTTGCGTGTCCCTTTCTATCCACTGTCTCTGTCTTTATGAGTTATAGGTTGCTGTAACTGTTCATTTCAAAGTTTTGCTGTCAGTTTTTGTTTTCTGCCTATAAAGACACGTTGAGTGAGAGAAAATGAAAGGTTCTTCTGGGTCATTGTTGAGGCAGCTCAGTGGGGGAGAGGGTTGGAGATCAACATCTAGGAGGTGGGTTAGTAGTAACTCTACCAACAACAAGTACTATTGCACTGTTGAAGGTGGTGGTGATAGTTTGAGCGAGAGGAACTTGAAGCAAATGGAAGGGCTTAACTTGTATGGTAATGACAATGGAGGGTTGGTTACGAGGAAGAGAGTGATGGTGGTGGTGGATCAAACCTCACATTCCAAGCATGCAATGATGTGGGCTTTAACGCATGTGACCAACAAGGGTGACTTGCTTACTCTGCTTCACATCATTCCTCATTGTCCCAACGGCAGTGAAGGGCTTTCCGGTCCTGATTCTTGTTCTCCTTATCTTGCCAGGACTCTTGGTTCACTTTGCAAGGCGTCAAGACCTGAGGTATGATTGTTCATGCTTAACTGAAGTTTATATTTTAAAATCTTTTAGCTTTGTGGTTGCGAGATCTATGGACTAAGAAAAGAAAAGCAGGTCCCAGATGGGTTTGTAGTCTTTTCTGCATTAACCATGTTATTGTTTTCTTTTATATTTTCCTTGAGTAATCGTTCCCATGTTAGACAGACAGAGCATATCTTGTGCTTCATGTGACGAAATATTTCAGGTGGAAGTGGAAGCACTTGTGATCCAAGGGCCAAAGCTAGCGACTGTGATTAATCAAGTGAAAAAGCTAGAGGTGTCTGTTTTAGTACTGGGTCAGAAAAGGCCCTCCCCTCTTGTGAACTGGTGGGTTCAACTCCACTCTGGTTTCTGATATATAATGGGATCCAAGCCTTGCTCGAAGCCTGAATTGAGGCTTGATAGGACCATATGGGTTGGGCCAAGGTTTGATCCCGATCGGGCTTATTAGGCCTAAGATCGATAAGGCTCTGGATGGCCTAAATTTTTTTCTAATTTTTATTTTTTTGAAATTTTTAATGGAAATATATTTAATTTAAAATATAATATGAAAAATTCAATTAATTAAAGTTACAAATTTCAATTGGCTAATAAAAATTGAGATTTTTACAATAAATGAATATATAAAACATATATATATTGATAAAATGAATAAGATGAAACTAAATTCATTAATGAAGGGGGATAAGGTTATAAGAAATAAAAGAAAAAAGATTATAATTGAAGTGATCAATTCAATTAATTGAAGTGATCATTATAATTGAAGTGATCAATTCAATTAATTGAAGTTACGAACTTCAATTGATTAATAAAAATATACCTTTTATAAGGAATGAATATATAAAAAGTATATATATTGATAAAATGAATAAGATGAAACCAAATTCATTAATGAAGGAGGATATGATTATAAGAAATGAAAGAAAAAGATTATAATTAAAGTGATTAATTAAATTAATTGCAGTAACAAATTTTAATTGATTAATAAAAAATGAGATTTTATAATGAATGAATATATAAAACGTATATATATTGATAAAATGAAACCAAATTCATTAATGAAGAAGGATAAGATTATAGGAAATGAAAGAATAAAAATTATAATTAAAATGTTTAATTCAATTAATTGATGATATGAATTTCAATTTATTAATAAAATTGAGATTTTATAATGAATGAATATATGAAACGTACATATATTGATAAAATGAATAAGATGAAACCAAATTCATTAACGAAGAAGGATATGATTATAGAAACAAAAGAATAAGATTATTATTAAAATGATCAATTCAATTAATTAAAGTTATGAATTATTATAATTAAAGTGATCAATTCAATTAATTGAAGTTACGAATTTTAATTGATTAACAAAAACTGAAATTTTATAATGAATGGATATATAAAATATAAACATATTGATTAAATAAATAAGATGAAACCAAATTCATTAATGAAGGAGGATAAGACTATAGGAAATGAAAGAAAAAGATTATAATTAAAGTGATCAATTCAATTAATTGATGATAAGAACAAAATTCATTAATTGATGACGTAATTTACAAAAATGATTATTGAAAATTTTAAATGATATAGTTTACAATTAAATGATTTATGGTGATAAAATTTCTTATTATCAATTAATTCAACTTTTGTGATCTTAACAGTTCTTTTGTAATAGAATTACATAATACATGAAAGATTAAGTTTAATCAATAGTAAAATAGATAAATAACTTTAATCAAATACCGATAAGTACAAGTTGATCCTACGAGCGCTATGAATACTAGTAATTATGGTTATCCTATTATCTAGTCTACATAATTGGTTTTGGTTTTTAATTTAGAAGAAAATAAAACTAGGGCAAGTAAAATAAATGGGCAGCAATATTGAATCAAAAAATTAAGGAAGTACTAGGAAAATTACCGATATCAAAAGATTAGTATCTAGGTTTTGAATCCCCCTAAACCCTTAATAGATTGATCTTTTATTATGCAATTGTTTTGTTGATTTATTGGATTGTGAAGACTCCTATGATATGCTAATAACTAATCTTGAGTCTATTAACAACTAATCATAAGGTTTTCTACTAAATTATTCAGGTTAAAGTTTATAGGATTGCTTTATCAAATTGTGAATCCCTTTATTAGATTTGACTCTAATTCGGAAGATTTATGTCATCCTATTTTGACCCTAATTCGGAAGATTTATGTCATCCTATCTTTATGGTTGCAATCAACTCCTTCCAATTATAGTATATCTATTCATAAACATGATTTCTTAATCTCTATATATGAAATTAGGTTATGATCTAATATTTCAGATCTATTAGAACATAAATAAAATATGCAATAGGATCACAATATATCAATCAAACCAATTGCATTAATAAAAGAATCAAATCACATTAAAGTATCAACATAGGGTTCATTTAACCTAAGTACTAACAACATGATCGAACACGAAATCAAACATAAATAGAAAGAAAAATGAATTGAAAACAATAGACTCATAATTCTAAATTTCCCTGATTGTCTTTTATCGAGTATTCTTATGATGTAGAGATTTGATCTTGCATTTCGATGGATTTTTTATTGAATTCTTCATTTTTTCCACCTTCTCTGGATCAAAATTGCCCCTTGAGCTACCTTTGAGAGTTTCAAAACAATGTTGTATGTCTCCTTCTTCAATTTGCCTCCAAAAACATCTTTTATATTAAATTCTAGGGTTTTGGCCAATCCACGATCTGATGCACGGTCGTGCATAATCAAAATCTCTATAAATTACGAATCTACATGGTTTGAGAGATGTGCACGGGCTGATGCAAGATTGTCCATCCCTTTTGTGCTTCAAATTCTTATTTTATGCAATGTTTTCTTCCGAATTCTTCTCCTTTAAGTATGTGAAGGCAATTATACTCTATAAATACACTTGGAGCGAATTAGGTACCAAATATATGATAAAAGTATAATTTATCAAGCAAAAATACATCAATTATGAGACTTCAATTATGCATCTATCAAATGTAATAGAAAGAAAGACAAAGGGAATAGGTTACCTACTCTTAAAGGTCAAAGAGAACCCTTTCATTCTGAATTCTTGTCTCCCGCCCTCCATTTCTAGTCTTTAAATGACATCCATTTGTGCATATTATTGGTATTCATACATCTATAAAAGTTTTGTTTACTAGCTCCAAACAAACATAGCAGTTATAAAACATCTTAGTAGGTGATCTTATAAATAAAAAGCTACCCCTATTATGCTCCATTACTACCAGAAAGTAGGATTTGAACTTATCATATTGATTCCTTCTACCTCCCAAAATCATGGTAAAGGCTTTCCTTTTATCCATTTATGCTTTTATATTAGATATTTATTATTGAAATTCCTTTAAAATAACCCCCTTTAAACCATTCACTCTCTAACATAAACTATCTCTTTAAATCTACCCAGTTGTATTTGAATTTGCTATGTTGTGGAATATATTCCATAAATATGTCCTAATGAAATATTTGATGACGTAGTTAGTGAAAAGGCTGAAAAAAAAAGTTAACAAGATTTTTTTATAGTGGTTTCAACTTAGAGTCTAAAATTAGTAGGAGTACACAAGATTTCCCAATGAATAATATACCTAAAATGCAAATAGACTCATGATATGAACATCCAAATGAGCTTAGTGTGGATGATAGTTCAGATGAAGAAGGACTAAGAAAGCCTAGGTTTCTATGATTTACTATGGATTATGATATGATGAGGCTAATTAAAATTAAGGTTGGTATACTATTGGATACAATTAATATATTAGACAAGTTCTATTCCAATATATTGTTGATAACGTTTTTGATTCTTTATATATGAAGAATAAGAAATCTAAAGTAAATGTTATTTTAAGAAAAGATTGTGGCTGAAGAATAAATGCTTTTCCAATGCAATGTGGTTCTACATTTCAAATGAAGACATACCAATCCATCCATGAGTGTGGTTGAGAATACCAAAATAGAAAATGTATGACACTTTGGATTATAAAACAAAACCTTTCATATTTTAAAGAAAATCCTACATATGATAGTAGTAGGCTTAAAGGTGCACTTTTTTAAGAGATTACATTAGAGATATTGATGGGTGAGGATGATAAGCGATTTAGGAAACTGTGGAGCTATAGATTAGTTATATTAATGTATAACTAGAATAATTATTTCATAAGCAAGTATCTAAAAGGATTATTTGATGCCATGTACATATATTTGCATGCTTGTAATAAAGGCTTTTTAATTACTTATAATCTGCTCATATGTGTTGATGGTTATCACTTGAAGGGAAAACATAGAGGTAAATTGCTATTGACCATTGGTTTAGATATAAATAACAATATATTTCTAACAACATGGGTTATTATTAGTTAAGAATAGAGAATCACAGAAATGGTTTCTTGAATGTCTACATTAAGACATCATAAATAAGAAGGGTCATAATTAGTTTTCATTTATGATTGAAAAAAGGTATTTTTTAGTTTGTCTTCTTCCTTTGTGTTTCATTTTATATGTTCTCTTGTTACTTTGTATTATTAGTTTTTGTACGCTCATTTTATACATTTTTGTAGAAATTCACTAAGTATATAAACAACATTAATGTGGTTCCTTTGTAACAGGGTTTACATCATATCTTTAATATTGATATGTTGGTGTTGAACAAATACATTGAGTTAGACATATATATGCCAAGATTCAAAGTAAATCTAAGACAAATAAATTTATAAAGGATGCAATGTGGAATGCAACAAGATCATATACCTTCAATTATTTTGAAAGGTATATGAATGTTATTTTTAGTAAGTACAATGGGTTTGAACTAGTTTATTAGTGTAGTTTATTTTCTTTAGGGTCAGACTATTATGAATTTAACTAATGGACGAAATGATAGTTCAAGGCATACTTATTTTTAATATTTATCTTGAAAATTTTATGAAACAATTAGAATGGATTGAAAAAATAATCCATGACTGGTTAGACAAAATAGTAATGAATAAATGGTACATGAAAACTCATAATGCTAGATTAAAATGTGATATGTTATTGAACAATCGTTGTGAGAACTTCAATGTATACATAAAGGAGTCTATCAACAAGACAGTCTCACAATGGTTATAATTATTATAAGAGAAATGATGAAGATGTTTAAAAAGAAAGGGAATGAGATGGAGGAATGTAACTGGTGAATTTTTCCTAACATTAAAAAAAATTGAGTTATAAACAATTTGTCAATAATTGAATTATATATTATAGTGGTAGGAGACTATTTGAAGCTGATCATATTTATTTTCAATAACATATTATTGAATTAGGCAACAACACTTACATATATGGAAAATTGGATTTAAGTAGAATTCTTTTTCCGTATACTTTTGCTGCAATAAGACAAGATGGTGGCAAACTTGAAGAATATATAGACTTTATATATAGCAAATAAAAAATTCAACACATATATGTATGTCATATTTTTCCAATCTCTGGTAAAAATCTGTGGTCCATCTTAGATGAAAATCATCGTTGTAAAATCCATCCATCATAATACATAAGAAGATTTGGAAGGCCAAAAAAGTCAAGGACTAAAGAGGTATAAAATGAACAAACCAAAGGCTTACGTAGAAGGGATTTTAGATTTCACATAATAGGTGCAAGCAATATGATTATAATATAAGCACATGTTTTATGTAGGGATGTTAATGGGTTAGGCCATCCTATGGGTTGGGTGGCCCGTGGCCTGGCCTGACCATGGGCTGACAGGTCAACAACCCGACCCATCCTTATATCTTTTTTATAAAAAATTAAAAAAAGACATCATTTTTTCGTTTCGGTCGGGCCACGGGTAGGGCCAAGCCAAAATTGATATTCCTAGTTTTATGAGAATGATAAAGTCAAAGAAGTCAATTAATACAAGAACCACCTTATAGGCCAAAAACAGAAGAAAATCAATTAAAGTGCAATCTTATTAGTTACTTAGAAAACAATAACCACAAGTTTATTTTTATTTTTTTGATAGGTAGCTAATCAGAGTAAAATAATGGATGATGAATATGGTAGCTATTTGTTTGTATGATATCTTATTGTAACTAGTTGTTTTTGTATATAGTATTATTATAATATAATTGATTATGACTAGTTATTTATGTATATGATACTAATATAATGTAGTAGATTGTGACTGGTTATTTATGTATATGAATTATCAACTTTCTTAGATAATCAATTCGAACATTGCTATCTCTATTGTATTATTATTGTCTATATCATATTGTTATCTAAAATGATTGTTGTCTCTACGAATTACCAGTTGGTATTTGGATAACTAATTCCTTTCTATTTGTTTATGTATATATTACTAAAATGATTTTTTCTATATTGTAGAAGATGATTTTATACCAATTCTAGGTAACATATGATTTTTGGAGTAGCTTCTCTTTTATTCAAACTTGTTCTTCCATTTTGCAATGATTATTTAGGACTATGAATATATAACTATTAGATTTAGGATTTGTTGCAAAAAATAAAAGAGAATCCAATCATTGTATACTTTTATATGATCTTCAACAAGTTTAAAAAATGATTTTAGACATCTTAATAGAGTATCTTCGCTTCTGTATACATAACTTAATAAGCAAATTTATAGTAATTGTTAAAGAGTGATAATAAGTGGCGGAGAATTGAAACATTTTTGCAAAAATTTTAATCAAACTTGATATTCTAGTTTCAATCATATACTAAATAATTCAATACACATATATCTTGAAAGAAACATGGACTAAAAATAAAAGAATAAATTTTAAGTATGGCAAAGCTCACTTCAAATCACTACACATTTATCACAAATTCTAACAAAATTTATTATTTTTAATTCATTTATTTTTTCCCTATAAGTACATTGCTACATAAGACGCAACGACGAAGAGCAACATGAACTAGCTGCAAATCAATAGCCTCCATAATAATGTATGGCTAGTTTTCCTTCAATTTTTCATTTATCTCTTGAAGCTCATTTATTATATTTATACTTCTTCTTGTGAATTTTTAGTTATGCTAGATAACATAATCACATTTTTTTACTTTACAAACAATATGTATATAGTAACATAAGTATATAACCCAAATTATTAAATAAAATTTAGATTTAAAATTTACCTTAAATTGAGAAAATTTATAGAATCAGCTTATTGGGTTAAACTTTGTTCGATAAATCTTCATAAGGGTTATTTATCCATAATCATAATAATGTAAGTGATGTTTAATCTTGATGGTTGTAGAATTAAAAGAAATTTTAGTCATTATTTTTTTAACTCGACATCAAAACAAATCAATCATATTATCATTAAATTCTTTTAGAAGTACATCTTTTATTGCAAAACATAACAAATTTTAAGAAGTATCCTTATCTGAAAGCAAATTGATTATTCCTAGTAAATGGCTTTGCCATATTATAAAACATTCAGGGAGAAGATTTATAGGGTGGGGCATTTACTAGGGATAATAAACCTAATGTTGAGAAATATTAAAAAATAGTGATTAAAGATATAAAACAAAAGGCATGGGATTAAGAAAAATCTTTAGCATGACAATGATGACTAAGGGTGATAGAACAATGTTTGATTCAACCACCAACATGACCTTATTTTAGTGCATGAGTAATATGTCATTGGTAGCACTATTCCACCATTCTTCCTTAATGTTCCTCAAATATGCTAATAGACACTAGTAACATGATGATTCGTAAGAAAAAAAAAACATTCCTCATTGAAATATCATAACTAAAATTGTAGATACAAAAAGTTGGTATTAATTATTTGGTTGTATATTGACAATTATAGCATCCTAATTCAGTGACTAGCATGATATGTGAAACTTGGTTTCATATAAACCCTAAATCGAAACCCTAAAATATGTCATAGAACTAAAATTAAATGGTTTTCGAGTATGAAATTTCATAAAAGAGTTACATACCTATACATGGCCTTTTTTCATATCAAAATGAGAAATTTCCTTAAATGATTCACTAACATTCGTCTTCATTCTTTTATGGGAAGAACATAACGTGCATGAGAGAAAGGTTTAATCTTAGAAAGAAGAGATCATGTGTAGGAATAATATTAGCTAAAGCAGTAGTATTTAACTAGTTCATGGAGGTTTTAAGAGTTGGGTTGGGTTTTAATGTTAACATCATTTGATTAGTGTACGTGTATTGTTATATGTCGTATCTCAATTGATATATCTTTAATCTTCGAAACTTGGTTATGCTCAAAGATAGTTCATAAGTAATCAACGGACATTTCTTCTAATCAACATTAACGTTTCGAATTCTAGCTAGCTTGGTTTCCTAGGGCAAGACGAGCATCCAAGCATTTTGAAGGATGGATTAAAATCCGAGTCTCTAATCACGATAAAGAAAATGATGATGGTAGTCGTTTTAGCATGTGTGATTGAGGTGTAAATGGACAAAACAAGTTACGACTGGTGGCTGCTTCTGCTCACCACATAGGCTCCTCACCTCCGTTTAAACGAGTCTATCTTATCCACAAAAATTTATGGACCTGAAATTATTGGCCTTGGAAAGACCTTCCAATAACTTGGGCACCTGAAAAACCTAAGTTACAGAATTAACACTTCCATAAGGTAACTTCTACTGATAAACTCAACCATGGCAGCAGCTTCCTCCTACATGGGCTGTTCAAGTTTCCCTACATTAGGCTGGCTTGGAGGCAGAAGAGAAGTAATAAGAAAAAAGTTATTCTCCATTTCAGCACAACAGCAAGCAGAAGTCCAAGAAGAGGACCCAAAGATGGATTCACAAGGAGTAAAAGAAGATTCCAAGAGTGAGACTATGAAGCCACGGACACAGCCAAGACCAGTGGAGCCCCAAACAAATGTCAAGAGCAAGAACATGAGCAGAGAGTATGGAGGGCAATGGCTAAGCAGTGTTACCCGGCACGTCAGAATCTATGCTGCATACATTGACCCTGAAACATGGGAGTTCGATCAGACTCAAATGGATAAGCTTACCCTTATTCTTGATCCTACCAATGAGTTCGTGTGGACGGACGAGACTTGCGCATTGGTTTACTCTTACTTCCAGGAGCTGGTGGATCACTACGAGGTAAAATGATGTCGATTGTTATCCTTGTAACAGCTAATGAATCTATGTTCTCCTCTAGGCCTGGAAGTGTGTTCAAGAACACTTTAGTGTGTTATAGCCCATTTCTTTGAGTTAGCAAATTTAACTCTTGTATCCTCTTGCTGATTTTGAGATTTAAAGCTAGCCGTCCACAAGTAACCCCGCCCTGTTTCAAAGCATCACCGTAAAATATTAGTGGTAGGCCATTCTTGTACTGAAATTTTACGGGGGCGCATAGAGGGGAGAATATTTACTTGATCTGATTTCAAAATGCACATGTACGGCCAAAAGTCTACATTCGATTAACTTTAAAATTTTGGAAGTTGCATGGATCCCTGTTTCAGCTGGCTGAACATTAAACTTTATGTGAAATCAGGGTGCACCATTGACAGAGTATACGCTGAGGCTGATTGGTTCAGACATAGAGCACTACATCAGGAAGCTGCTATATGATGGGCAAATCAAGTACAACATGAACGCTAGGGTACTCAACTTTAGCATGGGGAAGCCTCGTATTCTACCTAATGATTATGATCAGCTCCAAAAAACAAAGCTGTAAGATTCATGCTTATAAAAAACTAACGAGGACATCAAAATAGACAAATATTTATATGCAGACTCAGAAGGGTGACAATTTCAGGTTCACTAGATGACCTGTTTCTATAGGCAATCAAAACGTTGAATTATATACATATGATTAGCAGTAAGGCTATGCTACTTGTGTAACAGTTGAGTGCATATTTAATATTCTGGTCATCAGGAATTGAAATCTTAGAGATCAAGTCAAACTAGTTACTGAGGCAGCACTTCCAAACATGATGGCTCCAACCACGGTTGAAACACTCCATTATGAGCAACGTTCTACACAAAATGTGGACCGCTAAGTGTCAACAACATTCTGGTACAAATGAAAGATTTACAAGCATAAACAGATGAAACCAACTATAAATATGCTCTTGAGGCGTGTAATGATCCTACTTGAAACTAATTCATGATGACACGCCAGAAAGTAACAGAGACTCTGCATAAATAGAGTCAACATTTCTGTTGAATGGGCAGTCCAACAAGTTGGGCAATTGACATTTTATTTTGGTGCATTAATAGGATTGCTATGATGATTATCACACAGATATAAAACCAAAATGCCTTGGTGCTTTGTAATAGGAAAGAAAATAGATATATGCACTGAAACTTACCTGCAAATAGTAGAAGAATCCACGCAAGAGGTTCAAGACTTTAGGCTTACTATTTCCAAATGAATCAATTTTTTCTGCAAGATCTACAAGGTTTCACAGAAAATTAACATTCAAAATGAAATCCACCATACACTACATATGTATAAGTTGGCCATTTCAACCACGTCTTATTGGATGGAAAGATAACTGCATATGTTAATTCAAATGGCATCGTCGAACAGTTGACTGAAAATGGCAGTAACCTTAAAATTTACATCAAATATAGCCACATGATGGATAAGGCACATAGAACTATTGAGTTTCAACAACAATCATGTCCTAGGAAATCCTATGAGCTATCCTGTTGGCAAAGATGATAAGGATCCAATCAAAATGTAAAGGACTTACTAACATACTAGTTTGAATATACATAGTTTGGCTGGTTGATTATATGCATGCTATATATACGAAAACATTCACGATTGAGAGAAAGCACTTGCTAATAATAGGAATACCACGGTGCTGATCGAGATATGACTTTCCAGGGCCAGGGAGCTTGAATTGTTTTGGTCCACTACGCAGTTCTTTGTCACGAACCATCTTCCTTTCAAGAGTAGCTTCAACAAAAAGATCATGATACTCCTTCTCATCAAATGGCTTTCTGAGGACTTCCATAACTCCCTCCCTAAACTGCAAACAACTTTTTCTGACAGAATTTTCGATGCACCCGTCCCTTTCATCCTTGAAACAGAATTAATAATGAACAGAAAATGCAAAAAATGATATTACCAGCCATAAAGCATGAAATGAAATACTTTTAGCAGTAGATAACAGCTTTTAAGGAAGGAAGAGAAAAGAAAGAGGAAAAAACTTTGACCAGGAAGTGATACATACAAATCTGTATTTTGAGGTTACAAACGGGGTCTGGGCTTCATCAGAGAATGGATCAACATCCATTACATTTACTTCTGAATCCATTGAACTCTCTTCATCCTTTCCGTATATAATTTCTTTTCCATTTTCAAATGTAAAAACAAAATAACTTCCTTCGACCTTCACACCATTCAGAAAGTTCTGGTATGTTTCATCTACCACGGCTAAATTCTGTTCACTAAATTTGGAATTAATTGAATCAAGAACCTCCGGTAGTGGCCTAGTCCTCAGATTGTCTTTAAGTTCACACAAAATAGGATCTACTACTTTTCCTTTCACCTTTTCTTCGACCACTGAACTTTTTCCTCCTCTGCCAGGAACGTTCCTCAAAGTCCTTTGAGTTTCCACTTTCCGTCTCCTAGAAGAGCTCCTCGCATCACTCTCCTTTCTTTGGTTATTCATTTGAAAATCTACCATTGTGTTTGTATTCTCTACAATGCCACTACCATATTGCTCATCATATGTGTCATAACTGGCAATGTCCATTACTCCATCACTCACAAGAAGCTCTACAAAATAAGAATTTCCATTTTCTCTCAGCTTCTCAATGAAAATCTTGTAATCAGGATCCATGTCATCATCAGCATTATCATTATAAGTATCATCATGAACATCATGAATCACACATCTAGAAGCTATTGAATTTCCTTCACCTACAACGTATTCATGAACATTACTGCAGTCAAGTGATCCACAAGCAACACCAACGTTGTTTGACCTTGCAACCAAATAACTATTCTTTGTGACCTCAAAACCAATAACATTATCTTCATGAGAATAAACAAAATCATTATCAGTTTCTGTAGCTACTGCTTTAACCACCTTGCTAATATCACCATTCTCTGCAGTCTTAGTAGCAACGGTACCAGTAGTACCAGCATTTACTGTACAATTACTTACAAACCTGGCATTATAACCACATTCCTTAAAAAGCTGCTTGGAATCCAGAACACCACACAACTCACAGTCAATATCTAACTGTTCTTGGTCTTCTTTATTAATATCTTCATTTTCATCGAGAATGCCACATTCTTTAACAAGCTGCTTGGAATCCAAACAATTGCAGAATTGATGGTCAATATCTACCGCTTCTCTGTCTTCTTTGTTGCGATTTCGGTGTTCATTATGTGTAACGCATTCCTTAACAAGCTGCTTTGGATCAAAAACATTGAAGAACTCACAGGCAATATCCACCTCTTCTCTTTCTTCTCTGTTGCAATTTGCATGCCTTCCTCTATTTTCATCATGAATATGAGAGAAGTTGCTATTTGGTGAACTATTTGTAGCCTTATGAACTCCAACCAGATCCGCACTGGAATCAAAATCTGTAAATTTTCCTCTTTCTTTGCCTTCGCCACTTTGGACCTGCTCACATGAGGAGGCTTTAACTGGAGCTTGGTCACACTTTCTAGAAAACTTCCTGGAATCAACATTCGCTTCTTTTCCATCATCATCATCTTCAATTAGAATGTAATTAACTTGTGGGACTTGCGCTAAAGCCTTATTACAACTACTTAAACCATTAATTCGTCGTAAACTAATCTTAGAACTCTGAGAGGCAATGCTCCTTCTCTTCCATCGCCTGGCCAACCTCGGATCGTCTTCTTTAATGTCTATCATCATTGGTGGAGGGTTACTCGTTCTCCTGTTTTTGGGTCTCATTCTCTCCATCCCGGAAGAAAAGAAAAGACGCAAATTTGGTTTAATAACATTCAATCCCTTGACAGCCACCAAAGGAATACTCCTGCTTTTAAAGGAAAGAAACGAAACTAAAAACTGCAAGCTAAATAAAGCACAAGCTGAAAACAACAATATTGGAAGGCAGTGTGCTTAGAAAAGCAACAATGAGGGTTTTCAACTCCGTCAAAATGCATTACTTTGGCTTTCCAAAAGGGCTAAGTGAAGGGTTGAGGAATGAGGAGGCGTTACTCAGCCAAAAAGGGGACAACTTCAGGCTCATAGTGAAGCAAATGGAAGATTCCCAAAACCCCACCAGAAAAGACAAATGATTATATTAGGAGAAGAAGCCCCCGGCGAAATGACCATGGGGAGTAGCAGAGGGAGATCGACGTACGAATAGGCACTCTATACAGAACCGATGTAAGGTTTTATTTTGTTGGTCGAGTCCCTCTCTTATATTGAAAAAGATTAGTATCGTCCTTTTTCAAAAGGGATGGGGAGAAATCGCCAAGTTTTTCATCACACTGACTCGATGCCACATATTCAAAAACGGGACATATTGACTAGCGTCTTTGAAATGCTGGTGGTTCAGATGAGCCAGGCCCTTTATTAGGAGGACCGGCTGACCTCACAATCAAGAACATGGCAGCCTCCACAACTGAGGCTCTATAAAACTCAATGTAGATGGAGCACTCAACCCATCTAATAGGTTATCCACAATAGAGGGCTGATGAGGGATCATAATGGAGCTTGGATTAAAGGATTTGTTCTCAATCTTGGATAGAGACCAGTCCTAGATACGGAACTTTTGGGTATATATCACAGATTGCAATTTGCTTAAAGACACGGATTCAGAAAAGTTTGGGTGGAATCGGATTATTAAGTGGCTATCAATCTTATTGCAAATGGTGTACATGATTCTGGCCATGCGTCTCTATTGTACCATATTCAGGAGTTTATGCTTCGGGAATGGGATGTACATTTATAGTTCGTGGCTAGGGAAGCTAACGGCTGCACATATTTCCTTACAAAACATGCTCGATGTTTACTTTATGGCTATTACATGATGATATCTCCTCCGCTTGGGTTGAGTGAACTGCTGCTGCAGGACAGTAATTCCAATTTTGATACCAAGTAGCTTCCAAGCTACCTTGTCTTTATTAAAAAAAAAAGTGCAACTTTGATTCTAGTTTTACCAGTTGAACTCTAATTTTTTGAAACATTTATAATAAATTATAATATTTATAAAATATTTAAAATAAATTTTGAATAGATAGAATTAAGTTATGTATCGTGTTAGTAATCATATGAATTTAATATTTTGATTCAATGTATAAGTCCACTATACTATATGACATGCACGTTACATAATATACCCATATATCATATTTAAGTTAAAAATATTTTAAATTTTTAATAAAAATAATTAAACATAATTAATCTCTTTTTACCAAATACTTATCTTCTTCAATATTTAGGGGGCGTTTGTTTCAAATTGGATAATGATAATAGGAATGAGAATGAATATAGTGAAGAATAAGAATGAATATAATCATTACAATATGATGGTTGGTTAGAATGAATGGATGATTACTATTATCATTGATAGTGGTTAGTTTGTTAAAAATATTGAGAAATAAAAGTTTGTTATATTTTTTATATCAAATTTTAATATATTTTAATTAATTATATTTAATTTCTAAAAAATAGAAAAATATAATTAATTAATTATATTTTAATTAATTATATTTAATTATATAAAGATTTTTAAAAAAAGATGAAGGGAGCGTCACTTAGGAATAATTGACATTCCTCTCATACTTGAAGGGTATGGAGTAATACCTAAGGCTCTGTTTGGTTCAATGGTTTATAATGGAAGGGGATGGAATGTAACACAGTTATATCATTTGTTTGGAGATTTTATAATAGAGGGGAATGGAATGGAAGGGTTTTGGAGGTTACGGGTTTACCTTACATTCCATCCCAACAGTTAAAAACACAAACCCTTCGAATCGGGGGGTTTGCGATGGAATGGAACAATGAAAACGCAACACAGACATTTTTATCCTTGCCCTTTATCAAGTCAGATGGATGTCAGCGGACTTCGATTGTTCTTCTCCGTCGATTGCTCTCCTCCATCGTCGAATATTAGTGTTTTTTTCGCGACATATTTACAGGTCTCGACATATTCACAGGTATCACGACTGTGACTAGTTAAGTCATAGCCGTGAAGTCACAACTGTGACTTACTCAAAAAACAAGTCACTCTTGCTTTTAAGTTAAGTCACCGTCGTGACTTGCTTAGCGACTTGCATGAAGCAAGTCCCTGGTGACTTGCTAATATGCAAGTTACTGACTTGCATGAAGCAAGTCATGCAAGTCACGGGGACTTGCAAAGATTTGGAGTTTTTTAATTTAGTTATAGTTTTTAATATGTTTTGTTATATAAGGGTATAATAGTCATTTATTATAAGTTACATTCTATTCCATCCATCTTCTAAACAACATTTCATTACGTTACATTATGAACTCTTCCATCCCTTCCAAACAACGTTTCACTATATTATATTCCATTCCATTATAAACCGTTCCGTTCTATTCCATTCCGTTCCCTTCCGTTACATTAATTAACATCTAACCAAACAGAGCCTAAAAGTTGGATATTATAATACTATTTCTATAATGATAATATATAACCAACCAACCCTCTTTCATTCCATACCCATTGAACCCTTACTAAACCCATCAACTAAGTACCCCCTTATAAAAACTTATCTTTTTAAGGCAAAATATAATCTCCACTATCATATGAGAAGGCTGACACCTAACAAGACACTACTGATCGTCATCCTCCCACTTCCATGATCAATCCTATTCAACTTCCTACGATCTCCAATATCTCCTTAATTTTTTGAATTTTTAATTTCTAAAAAGATAAAATGTTGGTTATCGTCAGTTATATCGACTGAATTAAAAGATCCTTTAAGAGAAAGTTGGAGTGAAATTAGTGAGACAAACTGGTACTAGAATAGATGATATGGTTGATGATGGTTCCACATCTGTAATACTTGCACATGGTTTGATTTTTAAGGGTCTACAGGTCAGAACCATAATTTGATTTCTTTTAATTTCAAACTTGAACAAGCTTTAATACTGTAATCCACACAATCATATGTTGAGGTGTGGTGGTCTTTGGTAGTTATCAAGGTAACATTGTAAGAGAAAAAGAAGAAAAAGAATGAGAACAAATTTTTTTGATAGGAACAAAAAATTTATCACTACAACGTACTTGAATATATTTAAAAAATGTTTTTTTTCTGGCCAAAGGAGCATTTTTGCCCCAATGTTTACATTGAAGTCTAATTTAGCCTTTAAAGTTTCAGTGCATCCAAAATGGCCCCTAACATTTGCAAAATGTTTGGAATGAACCCTAACGTTTATCTAACATTCAAAACAACTCCTAGAATGAAGGAATCGGTAATGGAGTTAGATGTCCATCAGTTAAATGTTGACATGTTTTTGTACTTTTCTGACGTGTTTTTTTTAAGTTTTGTTACATTTTCTTTTTCGTTTTAAAAGGAACTTTTACTTTCCTTTCTTCTATTCCATTTTGTACCTTCGAAGTACCGACAATTTCTTTTCCCTTCACAAGCTTGCCACCTGAAGATTTCGTCCCAACTTTGGACGTTGCCTTCAATGAATTAGGTGTTCCTTTTTTGGATGCTTGTGTTTTATTTTCTCCTACACTGAGCTTTTTTGCTTCTCCATTGTGCTCTTCAGCCAACATTGGTATTTTACACACCTGAGGTTCCTTATCAAGAGCTTCAGACAATTGTGAAATAGAGGAAGGTTCAGCCAATTTCTCAAAATCTTTATTGCTGTTCTCTTGCTCCATAAACTACTAGGCTGAACAGGTTACCCAAAATAAAATTTGAAATTTCAAACAAACATTAAAAAAGGACAACCACCATTCCAAGTAGGCAATTTGCAAGAAATATGGGATGCAAACATGAAACTGTCATTTCATCTCAAGTTCAAAGTTACTCAAATCTCCTATTTTAACTGAATCCTATAATAAACAAGACAAAATGAATCTATCCCATACAAATCTCTTCCATTGAAGTCTCTATTTTCCACATTATTCCATTTTCGTTGAAAAAAGAACTAAACAAAAAGCATTTATGCCCATTGACTTTGCAAGAGCTATACAAAAGATATCAAGTCACAACCACATGCATTTTAACATAAGAAGATGAATCTTTGTTAAAATCGAGCAAGTCCCTAATACCAGATCACATACGCCTGCAAGAATTGTATATAATTAGATTAAGAATCAAAGTTTGAATGGATTACCCAACTCTCTGAACGAATTCTCGGAAACCAAACGAAAGGGGGTGTAATTACGAAACCTGTAGAAAAAGATTAATACAGCAATCAAGCCCATATTCAATCATCAATAAAAATTAGATTAGCAGGAGAAGAGAAAGGGATTGACCCTAAAATGAGCGCAGATAACTAAAGGTTTTGAGAAAGGAAAGAGAATACGCTAATGAAAGCTTTTATGTAGTGGGACCCATCTTTATTTTTAAAAATTTTCATATTAATTTTCGAGGGTCTCCGTGTAACAAAGTTAAAAAAGCATGTTAGAAAAAAAAACACGTCAGCATTTAACTGATGTATGTCTAACTTCGTTACTAATTCCGTCAGTTCAGGGGTTATTTTAAACATTAAACAAATATTAGGGTTCATTATGAACATTTTGCAAACGTCAGAGGCCATTTTGGAAGTGCTGGAATGTTAGGGGCCAAATTAGACTTTAGTGTAAACGTTAGGAGCAAAAATACTCTTTTGGCTTTGTTTTTTCTAAGGAAAACCTTCATTACACATACGTTAGTGACTTGATAAAATGTATCGTATAACCATATATTTCTAGGTTGATGTTTCCTAGAACTTATGTTCGAAGTAATAAAGCTTGTAAAAGAAAATCTACAAATTTTTTTCCTTTTAGTATTTTTAACAGTAATTGGGTAGGAAAAGCTCATATTGACAAAGTTTTAAAAGCTTTGGCACTAAGAGTAACAATTTTCCAGGTCATTATAGCTAGGATAAATCATGTCCATATTGCTCGTGGAATTGAGAAAACTGTAAAGGCCCCTTGTTTTTGAACTCAAATTGATGTCCAAAGAGGTTGAATAAGTTGCATTTTTTTTCTTTCTTCCTTTTACTTTAAAAATATGTCTCCTAAATAACTGAAAAATAGGAAAATGATCCTTCACATATGCTTGTTTCATTACTTATAATGTTTAGAATAGGTTTCAAGTTAAGGATGACAAACTTGCAAATGTTATTACAATTAGTGCAAGGAATGATTATTCAGAAGGAAATATGACAACACATACTCTTCAACAAGTAAGAGGGAAAGGTGTGCTCACAATAGAAAAAGTAAGAGCATTGATAATAAATTTTAGATTGTGGAAGGTTGATGAAGGAGGTAATTGTCTCGTCAAGTGTCACTCTTCTCGTTAGTGGCTGGAAAAATGTTAGCTAGTGTGCTTAAAATGTTGGTGGCAGCTATATTTTGTTTTTAAAACATAGCCAGGGTTTCCTAAGTGTTAAAGAAGATAAGGTGTTTAGTGAAAAAAAAAGTGTTAACTAGTTTTCATAAAAAATATAAAATAAATATTAAATTATTTTAAATTAAATCTGACGTATAGATCCATTATTGCCATATGGATGCCACGTGGCATAGTGGAACTCACATATTGATTAAAAATAATAAATTCATCTAAATTAACATTAATGTGATACATAATGGATG
>JAOQMM010000006.1:8155239-8169515 GCA_027563515.1 Erythroxylum platyclados
ACGCCTATATCCTTTAGGTACCGGAACAAGACAAGTAGGAGCTTCTTCAGGACAGTGCCTTTCACGATGCTCATAGTGCTTTGTGCTAGGAAGCCTTCTAATAGTTTGCCAATTGTCGAGACATGGGATGTAATCTGGCCCAGCAGTGGTATTGCAAAGTTTCCAGCCTCGACCATATTGGTCCTTAGACATTAATGATTGCTGAGACTTCTTCTCATTCTGAGACTCCACTGCTTGGGTTAACCAAGCCCCATTTTGAGAATTAGTTTCACTAAGAAGTTCTGATTGTGCACCTGCAGGAAAAACATTAATAGAACCCTGATCCTTCTTTTTAAGTTCAATGCTATTGTCATTTTCATTTTGTTTGACCAGACTAATATCTTTTTCCTGCTCATTTTCAACAACATTATCTGTTGACTCCACCTTGCTATTCCCCTCATCCAACTCAGATTTACTTTCACCTGAGCTCTCCTCTGATTCCCTCCACTCACTTTTATTTGATTCTCCATCTTCTGGCTTCCCATCCCTACCACCATCTTCATCATCTACCTTTGATTCCTCTTGAGACACAGTCTTCTCATTCTGGTTTTCTTCAACCACGTTCTTCAGCTGAGTCTCATTCTGAGTGCTCTCTATCCCAACCTTTTCATCATTGTTATCCTTAACTGCATCCTTTGTCTCCTTTTCAGTTAAATTTTGGTCATCTTGGGCATCAGATGGGTTTACATTTTGAGAATCATAGGTGCTTTCAGTTTCTGTGGTTGAATCCCCCGCTAAATCACCTGAACTGTCTTCAAATTGCTTAGAGTTTCTTTCACTAACCTTTTTCATCGAAGAATTTGCAGTTTCTCGAGATGGTATGTCTGAATTCTGAGTTGGAATTACAGAAGATGACATTAACATCCAAATACCAACTATACAAAGGCCAACAAACACAACAATGGTGACTGTAGAACAGTAGTTCGTTGGCTTCCTTCCATCAACACGGGAATATCTCCCCATAGCCATATCTTTCTCGGTAAAGATGTTCCTAGCTACATACACCTGGATTGGAAGGGATAAAATAAAAACAGAAAAATTTTAACGGTCCAACAACATATTTGAGCCAAGAAAGAATGATACACACGAAATCTTAATTGACTTATAAGTAGAATAAGAAACTGAAAACTAGCAGAATATAAAATCGAGATGAGAAAGGTCAAGATTTAGCTTTCAAATAGTCCTATCTTAGTTTCCTTTCTTCAGCACGGCATCAGACAATGAGCAAGAAACCTTGATCTGAACAATAATTTCATGTCTACTGGAGTCTTTGAACATTCAAAAGCTGGCACTAAGAGGAAATAAGCGTAAAAATTTGGCCAAAATTAGCCAATTGACAAAATTTCCTTATTCTGAAGCAGTTAAGAGAAGCAAGCAAAAGTATCCGATGATACGATACTCGAAACCATTATGCCAAGCCATTACAGTGGGAAAGTGATGCCTTTTACCCTTGTCGGTGCTAAATCAAAGAACGAAAACAAGATCCGATGACACTAACTAAATTTCTTCTAACCTAAAAATGGAAAAAAAGAAAAAAAAAAAGCAGAACTTTTTCCATATATGTTTAGTGAGGAAGTTAAACGCCAATTATAAAGGGGACAAATAACATCAACAATACATGCAATTGCGGTGAAGAGGAAAAAAGGAGCAGGCTTTGGAACTCAATTACTAGTTCACATATATCCAAAGGCGACAATTCTAAAACAACTAACTCACATTCAGGACCAAACCAACAAGAAAGAATTCATCTCCTAGCTTACAAGTAAAGACCCGGAAAGAGAAAGTCAACAGTTCCAAGTAAAGCTAAGAGCTTTCCGCAACATTACAGCAACGTGTACCAAGAAAAAGATGGGAAAACATATCTCGCTACGGCGGGAAAAGATAGAAGAGGATAGATCAACTGAAAATGGGAAATAAAAGATACCTTTTTCTGCTGGAAAATATTGATTATTTGGATCTAAATATAGAAGAAAGCATACAGCTATACAAAAATAATATATGCTGGATCGATGCTTTGCAAGTGTGTATAAGGTCTTGAGATAGCAGCTTCACTGGGACTTGCTTTTCAAGTGCAAGTAGTGAGTTTTATGAATAGGGAACAGCAAAAGTCAAATGGAGTGGAGGAAGTGGAAGTCCAGAAGCCAAAAACAGAGCAGAGCAGTGGAGTCGTAAGCGTTGAAAATAGTTCAAACTTCAAAAACATGTTTTCGATGATAGGAATAGTAATAATTGCGAATCATCTTAAAATATCAGCTTGTCTGCCTGCATTGTATGTATTCAGTGTTCTGCTTAGTGGCATTATAAGTTACACTCGAATCTTTGTTATGTCCAAGATCTTAGCCATAATTAAAGCCTTTGAGCAAGCAGACAGAGAATTACTGAATTAGGCATGGGCTTGGATATATATAAATATATATAATACGCCGACACTTGCTTTTACAGGGATTCAAACAAACAACCCATATGTAGGAGTAGGACAGTGGACATGGACCCAAAGCATGTTATTTTCCGCACATTCAACACGAAACAAACGGTGGCTCCTAAAGTCTCTTTCTCAACGTTCCAGTTCTGAAGTCAGTACGTTTTTCTAGCATTTGTTAGACAAATCGTTACATAATTTCTCTTAATTACATAATTGATAAATTATTATGTGCTATTAAACATTTATTCAATAAAAATCTGAAAATTAGATTACTGGTTAAAAAATAACAGCAAATGATAATATTTCTTTCCTGACAATTTTCTTGACCGACCTTTTTTATTTTTTTGTTACGAAATGATGGTATGATTAGAGATGACCTTTGGGCTTAAATCCGACCCGACCCAACTCGTATTCAACAGGCCCGATCAGCCCAAAACCTAACAACTATAGTAAAAACATCATTTTGCAAAAACAACATTTTGCAAAACATGACGTCATTTTGCAAAAACAACATCATTTTGAAACGTCTTAAGCCTGATCAGGCCTCAGGCTACTCCTGAGTCCCAACAGAAATTGTCAGGCCCAGGCTCGAGCCC
Organism: Erythroxylum platyclados; assembly: GCA_027563515.1. Classification (NCBI taxonomy): domain Eukaryota; kingdom Viridiplantae; phylum Streptophyta; class Magnoliopsida; order Malpighiales; family Erythroxylaceae; genus Erythroxylum; species Erythroxylum platyclados. The sequence goes on from JAOQMM010000006.1 coordinate 8,158,297, forward strand.
TAGTCGACCCATTACTATCCCTAGGTATAACCAGTATTATTAAGTTAGTAATTTCAATGAGTTACTCTTGCCAACATAGATCATGATTATTTTGTTATTTTAGGTCTTAGAGTCCAAATTTTGGGACAACAGAAATTAGGATTATATATGATGCACAAACTATTCTCTATAGTTTTTCTTTAATGGCTATTAATTATTGCATTAAGCAATTGAATATAAGTCAGATAATAGTAAGCAATAAGAAATGCATAATGCTTAATCCAATGAAGGATTATCCGATGTATAATGAGTAGGAGAAATGCAATAACTTGATGCTCTCTTGGTTAATAAGATCACTATCTCCTACAATAACTAAGAGTGAAATTTGGATTGATCATGCTTAAGATTTATAGAAGGATCTGCAAGATCATTTTTTTTAGAGGTGAAGCTATTAAAATAACAAATTTGCAAATTGAGTTGTTTTTCCATGAAACAAGGTACAATTGCAAATGAAGATAATTTGGGATGAGTTAGTTAGTTTGAAACCTCTTCCTAAATGCATTTGTAAGCCTACTTATGTTTGTGGTGCTTTTACTTTTATACGAGATTATCAAGAACAAGATTATTTAATTCATTTTTTATAAGGTTTGAATGACATTTTTTCATGATAAAATCACAAATTTATTGATGGATCCTTTGTCATTCTTTGAAGAAAGTTTTTTGCCAGAGTCTTGCAGCATGAAAGTCAATCAAGAATTGATAACCAAGTTTTTATTAAATATAATGTTCTATATGCTAATAAGGGAAAGGTTGTATCATTGAAAGATTCTTATGCATCTTCTTCTTCAAGTGCTTCTGGAGAGTTATGTAATGTGAGTAATTACAATATGGCCTATCAAGGATCTGGATCTAGTCAACGAGGTGGTTTTTAAAAGCGATTTAATAATAAATGTCTTATTTGTACTTATTTTGGTCTTATTAGTCATATAGTGGAAGAATGTTATAAGAAACATGGACATCCCCCTAGTTATAAAGTATCTGGTAGAGGCAGTGTAGAAGTTGTTTTTCATAGAGAAATGGATTATAATAATTCAACTAACAACGCGATTAGTACAGTGAAAGGTTCTACTACCATGAGTGATAATATTTCTTTTATAAAGGAGCAGTATTTGAAGCTAATGTCTTTAGTCTAAGACACTTCTCCAAATACTAGTACTATTGGTTTATTGCAAGTTAATGCTTTTTCTGCCAAGTTTTCTTCTGAGGCAAAAAGAAGGTATGGTTATATGTTCTTCTAAAGATTTTGTTTCTCCTCCTAAAGCTATTTGGATAGTTAATAGTGTTGTAACAAACCATATTGTTATTTAAATTTGTCTTTTATCTACATATAAATCTGTTGATAATATGGTGGTTAAGCTTCCTAATTATTAAATTGTGAAAGTTACTCACATTGTGGCAGTATGTTTGTCAAACACATTAATGTTGCATGATGCCTTATATGTTCCCCAATTTACCTTTAAAATCATTTCTGCTTCTATATTAACTAAAACCTCATTTTATTGTTTGATTTTCTTGCCTAATGCTTGCTTTATTCAAAATCTTTAGATAGATTGGTTTAGTTAAAGAACGAGGGTTTGTATTAGTTTGTGACTTCTACAAAACAACATTTACCTTATATTATTTCAAATGTTTGTTTTATCACCAACAATAACATTTAGCATCTTAGGTTTGGTCATCCTTCTATACCAAAGATGAAAACCTTTAGTAGTTTAGATAAAAACATGATCTAGAATAATGATTTTACTTGTGATGTATGTCACTTTAGTAAACAAAAAAGGTTATCTTTTCCTGTTAGTACTTCTGTACAAATTAGTGCTTTGATTTAATCTATATTAATATTTAGGGGCCATTTTCTCATTTTTCAATTTATGGACACTGTTATTTTTTGACTATTGTAAATGATAAGAGCATTTTTGTTTGGGCTTTTCCAATAAAGCTTAAATCAAAGGTCAAGAACTTATTACAAAAAATTTTTACCTTTACTAAAATCAATTTTTAGTATGTGTGAAGTGTATTAGATCTAATAATGTTAGAGAATTTGCTACTTCAGACTAGCTAATGTCAAAGGTTTTAGACTTTATGATCTTAAGTCTTAGGAAGTTTTTGTTTCTAGGGATGTATTTATAAACATTTATTTCCTTTTAAAGAGAAACGTAATTTTTACTCATCAACTGATATTGTTTTACCTAACATTTTTTAAGAACATATTTCTCTTATTAGTTTTTTTGTAAGTGCTACTGATATTGACTCCTATACTCAGGTTAGTACAATTCATTCTCTTACTTTGGAAGATACTAATCAGTCAATATCTATTGAATTTTAACTAGTAAGAAGAAGTACTAGACCTTCAAACTTACCTTCTTTTCTCAAAGATTATGATTTTCTTATACACAAAACAACTAGAACTTCTCAACATTCCATATCTTCTGTTTTTTCTTATCATAAACTCATATATGCATATCAAGCATTTGCTTATAGTGAGTCTACAATTATTGAACCAAATTCTTATTAAGAGGTTGTTAAATTTGAACACTAAAGACAAGCAATGCAAATAGAAATATAAGCATTATAAACTAATAATATTTAGACCATCATTACATTACCTCCTTCGAAGATCCTTACTAGCTGCAAGTGGTCTTTAAAGTGAAATATAATTCTGATGGCACCATTAAGAGATATAAGGCAAGGCTAGTAGCTAAAGGCTTTACACAACAGTCAAAAGTTGATTATTTTGATGCATTCCCCCTAATTGCTAAGATGAATATGTTGCATACTTTAGTTCATGTTATTGCTACTAAAAATTGATTTTTACACCAGTTGGATCTAAATAATACTTTTATATATGAGGACTTATATGAGGAAGTATATATGAAGCTACCAACTAGCTTTGAAACTTCTGTATCTAATATACTTTACAAGTTAAACAAAAGTCTCCATACACCTAAGCAGGCCATTCGTAAGTTGAATGAGAAGGTGTCTATGGTCTTACTTAGTTAGGGGTATGTTAGAGCTCAATCTAATTCCTTTTTGTTCTTGAGGACTATCACTGATTCGTTCATAGTTTTGCTCATTTATGTCGATGATGTTATAGTGGTTGGCACTAGTATAGATGTTATTAATCAATTGAAGAATTTTCTTCATAATCGTTTCAAGATTGAAGACATTAGTCTAGAAATTGCATGCTCTAGTTTAGGGATTAATTTGAATAAATGAAAATATATTATGAATTTACTTAAGGATACTAGTCTCTTATATTTTAGGCCAGATACTAGGAGATCGGTCACTTATTATTATTTTTCTTAGGTGCTGCATTGATTTCTTAGAAAACTAAGAAACAACAAACAATTTTAAGGTCTTCTAATAAGGCATAATGTAGGGTTATAGCTTTTATCACTTATGAACTCCAATGGCTTCAATTCTTGTTGCAGGATTTGTAAATCCCTTTTTAGTTTGCAAACTTGTATTGTGATAATCTTTCAGCAATCAAAATTGTAGAGAATTTAATATTCCATGAGCATACAAAGCATATAGAAATTGATTGTCACCTTATTCGACAGAAATTACAAGATAGACCTATTACTTTGCTTCCAATTAGGAGTTACAATTAACTTGTAGATTGTTTTAGCAAAGTGCTTCCACTAACTATCTTTTATTCATCGGTTGTCAAGTTGGGTGTACAAAATTTGTACTCTCCAATTTGAGGAGAAAGGGGGCGGAGTAAATTATAAATTGTTGGTTGGTTTAATAACTAATATGTAGTATTAGTTAGATAAGATCAAACAGCTTCTTATTCCTTGTATATATATATATATATTCAACATTTATCGGTTTAATAATACAAGTTTTCTATTTCTTTTTGGATAGTCTAAGCTTCAGTTTATTTGACTGAAGACTCGTTATTATCTTCATCTACAATATATGGTTTATTGTATCTTTAAAGGAACAAATCTGACTTTATATCTTCATTTATTTCTCAGAAATTGATATTAAATTTAAAGTTTCTAAATTTGATGAAAAAAGGAGAATACTCAATCTGCAAACTTGAAAATTAGTGGGGTAAATAAGGAATTGTTCACCAAGTGTCATTCTTAAATAACTTGAACATAAATAATTATCAGAATGTTTATTCCTACTAAAATTGGTAGAACTTATTATATTTTAAAGCCACTAGACTAATTGTGAGCCCACTATAAAAAATCTTCATAATGAAATTGAAGGTTGAAGCCTTAATTTATAGTAGTTAGTGGTTTAAATAATTTACAAATTTTTTTATATTTAATTTTTAAAAAGATTATGTAATTTTTAATTTAAAATTTTTTCTTTTAAATTTTATTAGAAAATGATGAAACACACATGATATGAAAATTACGTGTATACTGATTAAATGTTTCTGACATGAAAATTTTTTAACTCTAAAATCATATTTGAATTAATTAAATTTGACTTAATTTAATAATTTATTTATGATTATTTTAAATTAATTTCAATTGAATTTAAGAGTTGTATTAATTTTTTATATCAATAATATTTAAATTAATTTACGTACGCAATTCATAAGATGTGTATTTCATTATTATTTTTAACAAAAATTAATATAAGAAATGTTTTCATAAATTAAAAATTATAATGAATTTTAAAAAAAAATTAAAAATTAAAAAGAGTTTTTTGAAAAATGACTTAAAGTGCAAAAACCCCGTCAATGCAAATATAGAAGCATCAAGAGTAAAAAGTGCGATTCATGTTCAGCCCAAAAATAAGGAGAGAAGCTTGACAGTTGAATTGAGGGCTTGAAAGTTGGAGCTTGAAAGGCTAAAGCTCTGATTTACTGAGAAGAGGCCCAATCATTGACCACATGATTACATTATCCACAACTCATCCAAAAGGTGACGATGTGTCACCACATCCAGATCCGCCTTTCTCGGCCAATCCCCACATTCTATTAATGGTATTTATTAATTTTCCTCTGTAATTAATTTTCTCATTTTCCTTTCTCCGTTTTTTTTTTTGGCATACAAATAAAAAAAGAAAAAGAAGTTATGTGGATGGAATGGCTTGAAAAAGATTTTAGGACATGTGGGGTCTATGAATTGGAGTCCACAGCAAGACATGAACTATGAACCTCAATCCTGCACATCTCTGTACAAATTTCCCAAGTCTTTCTCCCAGAAGCAGAAGCTTTGGACTTTGGACAATGGTGAGAACTGAAAGATGAAGAAAGGGAAAGTGGATTTGTTATGCATGTTCCCATGGCCTGTCGTTGTGCTTTTTCACCGTCATCAGTGAGGGATCTTTCCACCAACTTCAAGCTTTCAAGAAATTCCAAGACTGTTGCTTTCTCTTCCATGTCAACTTCTACAAGAACTTCTTCCAATACCCTTGTCTCCGAGGTACTCTTTTTCTTCCTCTCTCTTGGGCGTACTTGTAGTGTCTGTAGTGTCATCATCACATAATGCAGCATTGCGTTCAGCGCTTGCCTTTTGGGATCTCCTTCTTCCTCTTCTGTTTTTCCGTTTGCCGCTGGTGGAAGGTGGCATTGAGATTTGTGTTTTCCCAGAGTTAATGAATGGTGGCATTGAGTTTCGTGTTTTCCCAGAGTTAATGAATGATCTTATCAACATAATGACTATCTCAACTCATAAGTTTATTAGATAGCCAACAGTTTTTGGATATTACACCCTTGTTCCACATGAATTGCTATATTTGATTTTTATAGACCAATGTTAGTACCTTGTGCAAAATCGAAGTGACATTAAAGTTAAATATCACCTAGGCTGCCATTAGGCTTCATAGCATCATTTTTACCTAGCTTTTGCTCAGGGCTTCTCCAAAGTCAATCTTTATCATATGAAATTTGTTAGTCAGTGAAAGATTTGGATAGTAGCATCACGTTTGACGGTTTGAGTGAGTCAACTCAATAGCCAATCCACCTCCAAAAATGCTCGGAGTTTCCTCCTAGCCAAGGAGAAGGAAGTCTTGAGTCAGGGAAAGTCATTATTTAGAAGATTACGAGCTTTTGGTACCATTAAAAATTCATTATCTTAGTGCCGTCTGCTGAAGTTCTATCTTGTTTATATACAATGACGTGGTTGGCCACTTGGTTTTCCGTTACCTACAGTCTAGAGAAATACAATGATTGAACTCCTGGCCTCTTCCCGATCAAAAGAACAGTTCAAATTAAGGTTTCGGCTAAAGCTTTTCTCTTTTATTTTTCAGATTTACTGATTTCTTAATGACAAATTCTATACAAACAGGAGAAGGTGAAGGTTAGATTTTTCAGTTTTATGGATAATCTGGTTCCCCTTTTTTTTAGCAAGTGAGAGTGAAACACTATATGAGAGGCAAATTTGGTAAACAAAAATATATATATATATAACTGTGAGTTTGATGTGAAGGATTCAACTTTAGGAAGACAGAGTTCACGAATCATTTAAATTCAGTTCAATGACTTCCATATCAATTTATCTACATCTTTCTTGAAACCTTGTTTGTCTATTTGATCATATTGTTCTTCTAATTCTTGTTATTTTAAAGTTGACTAACTGCCTAATTTGGTGTGAATAGGCAGTGAGGCTATTGGGTCCTCCAGCAAGGTTTGAAGCCTCAAAGCTGAAAGTAGTCTTAATGGAAGAAGAGACAAATAAGTATTCGGGAATTACCCCTAGAACCTACATCCTATCTCACTGTGACTTCACGGCAAATTTAACCTTAACCATCTCCAATGTCATTAGCCTGGACCAGGTGTGAGTCCCTTTGGTTTACGGTTTTTCTGTAGAATGATGTTTTCATGCAAAAATTTGATGTTTAAATGTGCAGTTAAGAGGGTGGTATAGCAAGGACGATGTGGTTGCTGAATGGAAGAAACTTGACGGGGAATTGGGTCTGCATGTCCATTGCTATGTGAGCGGTCCAAATCTTATGCTAGACCTTGCAGCTGAATTTAGATACCACATTTTTTCTAAAGAAATGCCTTTGGTAAGTGTTTCATTAACAATATACCTGCATTACAGCATAGATCACTTCATGAGAAACTCCATAACAGTTCATAATAATAATCTCTTGTGCATGGGGTGACAGGAATGCTGTGAATAATAATCTCATTACAGGCATGGAATAAATGAATGTCTTTGTTTTATGGATCTATATAGGCATGCGTATGTTCTTTGTCATAACCTAATCATACTATATAATCATGGTTGTTTGAATTGCTATAGGTTCTTAAATCAGTATTACATGGGGATTCATTGCATTTCAGAGAGCATCCCGACCTCATGGATGCACTGGTCTGGGTATACTTCCACTCTAGCTCACAAAAGTATAATCGTTTTGAATGCTGGGGACAACTTAAGAATTCTGTTCAGGTAAGATTGAACCTGCATTGCTAAATCTGTCTTGCCCTCGTTTGATAATCCTGTTTTAATTAGGACACCAATCCCCTTAAGTGACTTGTGCAAATTGCTTAATTTGTTCATGTACAGGGGAGACAAGCAGATCAATTTCAAGGTTTCTTAACAGCAAATAAGGATGGTTCCCGCCCTAGAAAGAGACAGAGACCAAAATCCATTTTCCAAGCTCTTTTTGCCTTCCTTCTTTGAATTGTTTGACGTGGCTAAATATTTCTGAACACCAATTTTCATTGCACATAAATATAAAAGAAGAAGCTCGTTGTTAATACAAACATCAGGTGATTCTACTGCAACTAGCACTTCGGTTTGATTGGATTTAATGAGTCACGATTATTGTACAACTGGAACATTTGTTCATTTGTTATCAATGGCTTTTGTCTTTGTAACTGAAAACACACAACCAAACTTGAAACTTTCTTATCGTATCTACTCCAACCACCCCTGCGAACATCCAACCCCACCCCGCCACTTGCTTTTCACCATGATTCCAGCCAAAGCTAAAGTCAGCTGCATCATTCAAAAGGGAGTTTGGAGCTGCAATTACAGAGGGGCTGGCTGGTTTTTAAGCTGTTTACTTACCAGTCAACTTGATGGTGATGAAGACAAGATCTTATGGCTAAAAAATAGATCCATGGAATTCAACAACAGCTCTTGCTATAAACTCATCAAAACTACCTATCCCAAATTTCCATAGTATAAGTTAATCTGGAAGACGAAATTGTCCTCAAAGCTGCAATTAGTCACTAGCTGGCTATAAAAGAATAGGCTGAAAACAAAAAGCAGGTGGTATGGCAACACAAGCAGCTTTGATCCCAGATGTCTACTGTGTAAAAATGAGATAGAAATACTAAGTCAACTATTTTTTCCTTTCCCAAGTCATTTGGACTCGAATCCAGAACACTATGCAAATATATTGCCCACAGAAAGAATGGATGAATATAATTCAATGGGCCACAAGAATGATGAGGATAATGAAGAATGATGGATATTCTTTAAAACTGCTCTTTGTTGTATCATATACACAATTTGGAGGGAAAGAAACAATAGGCTACGCAGAGGAATGAAGATGGAAGATCAAATACTAGGTGACTCTATTGTTAACTGGATCAGAGAATTCCTAATGACACATGATGCCTAATCTTAAATCAACCAACGAATGAAGATACATTGAAATGTTTAAAGATAGTCACTGTAAGATAGAGCCAAAGGCATTTAATAAGGCCTACCAAACATAGCAAAATGAAGGCCTACCAAACATAACAAAATGAAGTTAAACCAATGACATATAGAAATATATCTTCGGTATGAGGGAAGCATCCATGATAATAACATATCCTTTTTAAACTAGAAATCATAAGCTTGTTGAGAAAAATCAGAGGTTGAGGGGATAGTTTGAGGTGGTGAAGAGAATTTTGGAGTAATAAATTTGTGTAAACTTAGATAATTTAGGGAAAAAAATGCACTGAGCCATCCATATAAGGTACTTTTAGAATTCAAATTAATTGAAAAAGTATGGTACCCAAAGGAAAAGAAAGGCTGGTATTGTTGATATGATAAATATTTTATTAAAGTATTTTTTCAGGATCAAGAGGATTTCTTTGAAATCAGAACTTTAATTCCTCTTGATGATTGAAAATACCATGTAATAAGTTAAAAATAATGTATGTTTATGTATGATATGCTGCCAAACTATTAAAGTGATGATATAAAAAGTATAATAAACATTATATATTCATTTATAACCTTGTTGTGCCTTGTTTTTTCTTAGTCCTAATTTTTTACTTTTCTTCAATGAGTTTAACTCCAAATTCTTCATAAGAGGTATCTTGATTTGTGCAAGACCACTATTGGCTTTATAACAAATGAAATTATTAGTAGTACTTATGCTTGGTTATCATTAAAATATGGATTATAACATCTCTTAGTTCAATAATATCCTTTTTTATGATGGAAAAATATTTTCTGATATTAGATAAATAATGGTAAAATCAAACACACATGCTTTATTATTCTAATGTAGTATGAATAGTTAGCTCCATGTAAATTCATGCATTATAAAAGTTGAATAGTTAGCTCCATGTAAATTCATGCATTATAAAAGGAACTTACAAGTTAAACTATCTTAAACACATATCAAATTTTGTATAAGGATTACCAAAATAGCACTAATTACAATATCAATTAAAATTTAACATGATAAATACTTTAATAATCCAAAGGTCAATAAAAATATCAAATACAGAAAAACTAAAACCTCAAAATTAATCACCCCCTCCTAAATCTAGTACTCCTTACTTTCTTTCTCCCTTTCCGGAAACACAAAAACGAATTAATTATTAAAAATATACTAAAATAATATAAAAAAGCTAAAGCACATAATGAATTAAATTAAAAACAATCAAAATCAAATTTAAGCACCTAAAGAGATCCTTATCAAATGGAATTCCCATCAATATTACTTAATTATCTCCTAATTATGCAAAATCTATTGTTACTCATTAGTTTAGTGAATATGTCAGCAAATTGATGTAATATATCAACAAATTTTAGCTGAATATCCCTATTTTGCTTATAATCTTTAATGAAATAATAATTAACTTTTATGTTTTTGATTTTAGAGTATTAAATAGGGTTCTTTTTGAAGTAAATGGCATTAGTGTTATTACATTTATCGGTTATCTTTATAAGCTCCAAGATGTAATCTCTAAGTTGTTTCCTAAGCTAAAGAACTTCTATATGACAACAACCAAATGTCATATATTTGGCTTCTACAATTGATAATACAACTAAATTTTATTTTTCACTAAATTATGGGACTAATGCATTGCTTAGAAATTGACATTTATCTTATGTGCTCTTCCTATCTAAAGGGCTACTGGGATAATTCAAATTTTAATAGATAACCAAATCAAATAATATATCCTTGAGATACCAAAGTCCTAATGATAGGGTACCACATAGATATTTAAGTATATGGTTAATGCCTAAAAGATGAGACTCTTTTAGATTAAAATATAGTATATAAAAAATATTGAACTTATTTGTGGTAAAATAAAGTAAACTACCAATCATTCCTCAATATAGTTTTACATTTATTGGCATCCCTTCTTCATTCTTGTTCAACTTAATTATAATGATCATAGGTATTCCTAATGGCTTAGTTTGATCCATCCAAAAACATTTAAATAGTTCTTTGGTATACTTGGCTTGATTAATGAAGATGCACTCATTCATTTACTTAATTTGAAGCTTAAGAATGAATTTAAGCTTTTCCATCATGTTCATCTAAAATTTTCTACTTATACATTTGGAGAATTCTTTCTACATGCTTTCATTAGTTGCACTGAAGACAAATTAAAATTATTAAAATATCTTACCTATTGTTTTTAGTGATGAGAGCTATATCAAAATTGTCTTTATCAAAATTATTTTTCAAAAGGAATGCACTTAAAATATTATACCAAAATCTAGAAGCTTATTGCAAACTATATAATTCTTTAGAGAATTTATACTTTAATTAGGTGCATTATGATTTTCAAAACCTAGTGGGTGATCAATACAATTTTTTTTAATAAAGCCATTCAAAAAAATAAACTTTTAACATCTATTTAAAATAATTTGAAATTCATATAACATGTAAATATAAGTAATAATCTAATAGCTTATAATCTAGTGACGAGTGCAAAAGTCCTCTTAAATATATTCCCTCCTCTTTATTGTACATCTAGCTTTATTTCTCACAAAAGGGATCTAATTCATCTAGTATGTTTCTAAAAA
>JAOQMM010000006.1:8178773-8202111 GCA_027563515.1 Erythroxylum platyclados
CACAAAACAACCAAATTTATAATGTGTTACTTTGATTATTCTTCTTTTATTGATAAAATTTTTCTAGAATTATTATATTTTAAGCCAATTGTAATAAAATTAAAAAGCATAACAAATAGGCCTTATAAATTAATTGATTCTCTCCTCGACCTTAGGCTGTACATTATGCTTAATGTATAAATATAAAGAATGAAATAAAAATTAATGATAATACTTAAAAAGGGAGGAAATAAACATGAATAAAAAACTTAACTAGCCCTTAATGTTTTTACCTATTCCCTAAGGTATTTTTAATCATTTTATAGAAATTACTTACATCTTGCAAAAAGCCACAACTAAAGTAAACAAATAAATTAAAAAAAACCCAAAATGAACTTGACATTAAACTAAACAAAAGGGAAGTAAAATTTGTAAAAATAATAACATAACTAAAATATGAAATATAGATAAAGATCATAAAAGGAAGAATAGAATCCCTAAAGTGTACAAAGCTTAAAAGTAAGAAAAATAAATCAGAACATAATCTGTAGTGGGCTAGTCCTTATCATCATTTTCCTCCTTTAATGTCATTAAAGATTATGAAGATAGCTTGGAATATCTCAAATTGTTGAAGTAAGGGAATAATCACTTCTCCATCCTTCTTAAGCACCCTTGTAAGCTATAATTTTGGTCATACAACTTAGTCTCTATATAGTGAATAGTCCTATTAATCCTTTCTTGTATCAATTGTTGTGGAGAAGGCTTGATGTCTCTAGGCTCCTCTTACATCTTTTCTTTTAAAGTTACATTAGCTATTTGTGGAACTTCAACTGTTATCTTTGGCTCTACTTTATGTTGTGCTACTCTTTAGTCTTAGGGACCTTATCTCTCTCTCTCTATCTAAAAGAACATAAGGGCTACCAACCTTCGTAGCTAATCTTGTAAGCCTCATCATCATATGGTCGATAGAACTTATGCGACATCCAACAGTCAATCCTAAAAGAGAATAACAAACACCTATGTTTTTCACTACCCTAGTCAAATAAAAGCCTTCATATATTGCATCGTATTTCTTATTGCCCGCTTTCTTTAGATATGTAGCATAATAGTAACTTAGGTGACATGATCTCTTCCTAACTATGCACCAAAAATAAAATAAATTCTTATGGATGACTACATTAGTGCTTTCTTTTCTACCTAAAAGTGAACGAGCAACCTTGTGCAAGTATATAAGGGAAGGAGAGATAATTTTGATGCTTTTGGTTATTAATGGATCATAGTCAGATTTGTTTGTTGATATAAAGGTATATAAGGGAAGGAGAGATAATTTGAATGCTCTTGGTTGTCAACGGATCATAGTTAGACCTGTTTGTTGATACAATTCTCCAAAAATCTAGAAGTATCCACTTATAATATAAAGAGGGAATTCAATTACAATAATTTTAGAATCCTTCATTTACACCAATTTAGGTGTGTAAACCTCACATCTCGCTATAAATACATTGAAGGTTAGAGATCTTATAACTCCTTCTTACCTAGATTCTATTTTATCCTTCTCATCTTTCTTAGTATACTTAACAATTTTTAACATAGTTATTCTAGAGTGATTTCTCTATAGGTATGATCAGTTACCTCAAATATCAATTTCTACCATTCATTATCTACATGCTTCTCACTTCATTTTTTAAACCCACACTTTCTAACCCATTCCAATATCTACTTTTATTTACCTCAAAGGGTTTGATTTTCAATAGCCATATCGTTTAAGATGGTTCATCTTGTGGAATGTAAGCATAGGGTATTCATTATGGGATGGACTCTTAGTTGTGTTTATACCTTAGTGGTGGAGCCACTTCGAACCACTTGTCTGTTCTTTTTCTCTTGCTAGTGGATAGTAGGAAAACTTAATATTATATAGGCGAAAAGTGAAAAAATCAAAACTTTATGAAAGATTGCTCATAATTGTAAAATTCTCTAAAGTTGAAGTTTTGATTATTAAAACTTAGTAAAACTAGATGGTAGCAAATGGTAGAATAAATCTCTCTTATCTAAGAGAATTCTGATCTCACTTCCTCTCTTCCTCTCTTCCTATTGAAATTCATATTGTTTACTAAAAGAATCTATGAACATAGTCAGTGGGTGTTTAGAGAAATTAAGAGAAAAATGGAGAGAATGCTAAGATGAGGGTCTATCAACCCCACATCTTTCTAACATTTTAGCGACATAGGTTTGCAACATAGTTGTGGCACAAACTGTAGGGAGTTCTAAGTTTGAAAATTTAGGACATAGTGCAGGATGTAAGTATGACCCAAATTGTAAGGAGTTTTAGAAACACTTTTCTAGATCCATAGCTATGAGTATAAACATATCCTTATACCTTGGAGCCTAATGTATAACTAAAAAATGATCATATTTTGCGGTACGAACATGTGCCCTGTCATGTTCAATAATATAATTAAACACATACCTAATTTTTAAGGTTTTCATTAGACTTTTTCTTGGATCTTTTATTTCAAATCTTGCTTGTAGTTTCTCTTTAAATTTATATGTGCCTTCCTCTATATTTCTAACTATACAATATAGAAAAAATATAAAATATACTAAATATAAATAACTAAAATGAGGTATAAACCTATTCATTAATCAAAACAAAAAAATCCAAATTTAAATATAGTTGCCAATAAAAGCCTAAATTATTAATCTTTAACATCAAAAATATATCCCAAAAAACTTTAAAGGAAATAAATTAATTGTTGGATTACCTCCTAATAACCTATTTTTTATGTGTCTTTTTAACTAGACTCTTTCTTTAAACATGATTAGTTACTCGAGCAATACAGTTGCTCCCATCTTCATCTACACAAAAAATGTCATATAAAGGATCTTTATCTCCCTTTTAGGCCTTCTTCTTTACTCTTGCCTTCATCCTTCCTTGGTGATTTTCTATAAATTATTAAAATAATTAGATTCTCTTCAGTCTTTAACAAGAATAAGCGGCATCTCATCATTATAGAACACAAGTTATTTATTTCTATTCCTAAGAATTAATCCACCTTCCTTGACATAAATTATCGCACCTACTGTATCTAGGAAAGGTCCACCTAATATTAGGTACTTTTTTCCTTCTTATTAATATCTATAATATAAAATTTATTTTAGGAATATGAATTTATCAATTTTTATCATTACAACCTCTTTAACACCTATAGGAATTTTTATTAAATTACTAGTAATATATATTAATCTCTTAGTGGGTTCTAGTTTATTTAATCCTATCATTTTAGTATAGTATAAGACATTAAATAAATGTTTGCTCCTAAATCTGTTAATGTCTTATTAATGTAAATATCATTAATTATTTGTAAAACCTCCTTAGGTTGCCCATCTTTGGTAGTATTATGTCTATGAAGACTTTGATGTTTCTTAAATTTGATTTTCTCTGTAATTTCCTCTTTAAAGTCCTCCAATTTTAGATCTTCTTCTTTCTAATCTTCTTTGTACTCCTCCTTAATCATATTATCTTCCTTCTTCAAGGAAGTTTTGATTTATAATTGCTTAATGGTGTCATTACCTTGCTTTCTTCTTCCTTCTTGGTATTAGTCAACTTATAAACGTTTTACATTTTCCCTAGGAATGGATATGGTATCACTAGGCAAGGTACCTTATGGTCTTTCTATGATTGCCTTATTTGACCTATCTACACTTTGAGGCTCCTTATAAAAGATTCATGATTCTATAATCGAGAAGCATTTTCTTACACGAAGTCTCTCATCATATCTTCTAAACTTGACTACATTTTTGCACAAGCTAGTAAAAATATAGTGGGGGAATTGTTGGAGCTTATTAATTGCTCAAAGAGAAATTAAAATGATTTCTCTACCTTGAATTATACGTCTTACTATAGGAGTTGTTCTACCTCTAGAAGTTTCCAATAAAATCCACTTTCTCAATTGATTTTGCCAAGAGATTCTTAACTTGAAATTTAATTTCTTGTTGACCACACCTATAAAATTTATAGCTTATAACTTAAGTTATTCTGGATGGATAAATTAGCATTAAGATCAATAAAGATTGCTCATAAAAATATATTTAATATCATAAAGTAATTAAATCAATTTATATAAATATAACTACTAGGGACATTTCTATATAAAAATAGAATAATTATTTAGCTATAAAATATATATTCAAAATATCATAACCAAAAGATAATATTAGAGAAATCATGGTAAAGATAAATGTAGATGAACTCACTAATTCCTCAATATCTTAATATGTTAAGATGATGTTTGGATTTTAATTCTCTCATTAAATATCTTAAAATCAATTGTTCAAGAGTTGGGAGAAGCCTTGTGGTGACTAACCTTAACTTTTAAGGAGAAAAAGATGTTTCTTATATATGTTTTATCCAAAAGATAGATAAAGTCCTATAAAATTAGGGTTTCTACAATTAAATATGTTTAACTTGGCCTAGATCACAATCTTCCCATGTACCCTAGCCTAGACTATAGGTCTTGCTGATTTCTTTAAATAATAAACATGGTCTTTGATATGATTGGGTCTCTGAATCGTGGATCTCATTACCTTCTTAAAGATAAATACATAACCTTGATGCTAATTTGTCCTTTAATTAAGGACCTTATTGTTTCCTTTCTTACTTCTATGTAATCTCTAACACTATCATAGCTCAGGCCATGCCACTTGTTGCACTTAATCCTTCTAAGATATGGGCTAACAAATGAGTATAGTTAGATCATGTTGCTCTAAAAATTATGAATTTATTTAACTTTTTACTTAAAATTTCCTTCAATTCTTAAATAATATCATTTTAATGCCCAATCTACACACTTTCTTGAAAAATAAGCAAAATGAGATATTTTAGCATTGAAATTAAAAAAAATATTTTAAAAATATATGCATATTTCATGCATATTATTGGACAATATTCTAGAGATATATTGTAAAAATTAGTCGATATTAGTACATGCATCATCTTAAGTGCCTCTATTTTCAATCCAAGTCAACACATTTAAAGGAAAATTTGCTTATTAGTAATATGCCAAGGGCCTACTTTAAGGGCTTTATTCATACTAGTCTTAAAGGTGAATTTAAAGATCATCTTCATTAATGTGAACCTTTTATACTCCAACTTTTTTCCACTATCTTTGTGTCCATATGTTCATAGTTACAAAAGTTGGTGTTTTATCTAAAAAGACTAACTAATATAAGTTATATTACTAGCTCTTTAGGTACTCCACTTGCTTTGAACGATAATACAACAAACCTTAAAAGGGTGGGATTTGCAAAAGTATTTATTGAGGTGGATTCAAATAGGGAGTTGTTTGACATCTGTAATGAAACTTAATGGAAATGGACACTTGGTTAAGGACATGACGAGGTTGTCAAATCCTTAGAGGCCTCAACTGAAAGACACCATCAAGGTCTAGATGCCTAAGAAAACTGAAGTTGAAAAGGAAAATGCAGGTATGAAGGACAAAATTTAGCTAGTATAAAATAACTCTAATGTTACTGGAATGGCTTCTATTAGCATTTGTTGGTAATTTTGAATAGGTCATAATAAAAAAGCAATGTTCTTTAAATAATGAAACTACTTTGGAGAAGAGTTTATCTCACAAATCACCTACTGAGCAGTCTGTAAGGAATAAGATTACTTTAGCTGATAAGGACCTTGTAAGGAATGAGGTAACTCAATCCTTTCCAATATAATGTATTAATGAGAAGCTTATAAAGAACTTGATAGCTAAAACTGAAAGGGATGATTATAACTCTAAGGCAAAGTGTCAACTTGAGGAATGGATGGCACCAGGATCTAACAATCATAGAATAAGGAGGAGGAAAATCAAATCCAAAAACTCTTGATGGGACTTAATTGTCCAAATAAAGTAATAAACAACTAGATCTAAAGGACTTCTTAATAGCTAGAAAACCTTGGTCTCATAGAGACCAAAATAAAGGAAGAGAATTTCCTTAAATGATGATTTTTTTTGCTTATAGATTGGACCTCTTTAAGTAAACATTCAAATTACCTGACGGAAGAGACATTGTCTCTTTTGGTACCGCTCACTTACATTTGTCCACTTGGTTTTGCTCTAATTAGTTGATTCATTGTGAATTCACTTTAAAAGCTAGTAATAACCTATTACCCATCTTTGTGATGTATGCTGCTAATTGGGAATATCAAAGAGCTAGCTTCTGAAAGAAATTAAAGAAGATAAAGGCTAGTATGGTTATATCTTGGATGATTGCCAAAGATTTGAATTGCATGCTTTCACACTCTAAATCAAATGGTGGTAAAGATACTTTACACTTTGATGTAAACGAACTTATTAGTCTTACTTCTTCTCTGGGTTTGGTAGATCTTAGATACTATAAAGCTTTTTTTTTACTTGGAGTAACATCAAAATGGGGAGAGATTACTTCATGGAAAACTTGACGGGTACTTAATAAACAATTTATGGCTTACAAACTTAGGTAAGATCTTTACCATATTTGAACAACCACTCTTCTCAGATCACACCCTTATTACTATTGACATTCATGTTAAGCCATTGAAGAGGAGATACCTATTCAAATTCTTCAATTCACTCCTTAAGCATCCCTAACTTGACTTAATAATTTCGGGAATTGTGGAGAAAACTTATTATAGTTCTAAAACCTATTAGTGTATGCAAATGTTGAAAGCCATAAAAGAAGAATGTGTTTCCATATTGAGAAATAATGTTTAAAAAAGCTAGCATTGGAAAATCTAATGAAAGCTCAAAGGGCTTTATCTAACTCAACAATGGATAGAAGTCTAAGGGAAAAAGAAACTATTGAACTGAAAAAGTACTTTAAGATTCTAGAAACTTATAACTCCTAATTAAAGCATAAATTCATAATACAGTGGATTCATGAGGGGGATAGAAATACGAAATATTTCTATAATTGTATTCAGGGGAGAAAAACTAGGAACAAAATTGTATCACTAACACTAATTGGGAATAGACCAAGCTTAAGGAACTAGCTAAAAATCACTTATTGGAAATCATAGGTACTTGTTGCAACACCTTAGAATTCCCTAATGATCTACTAAGAACTATGTAGGCCTCTATAAAGCATTCTTATTTTGCATCATTGCTTAAAGAAGTTACTAGTGAGGAAGTCAGGATAGTATTATTCTTCGTTAATCTAAATAAGGCTCTAGGGCCAGATGGCTTTAATATGAGATTTTTTTAAATAAATGGGATCTAGCTGGTCTTAGGATTGTGCAGGCAGTGCTAGAAATCTTCAGGAGTGATACATTACTCACTGAACTTAATAAAACCTATCTATGCTTTATTTCAAAAGTCTCTAATATAATAAGCCTAAATGAATATAAACATATTACCTATTGTAATGTTATTTATAAGATTATCTCGAAAATACTAGCAAAAGGGTTAAAGAAATCTCTTCTTGAGGTAATAAATGCAAGCCAGTGAGTAATATATACCTAGAAGAAGCATAGGCAATAATATAATGCTTGCCCAAGAACTCTTAAGAGATTATAATACCAAGTTGCATATTAATAGTTGTGCTCTCTAAATTAATTTTACCAAGGCTTTTGACATGGTGGGCTAGAAATTCATCATTTCTGCTCTTCAAGCCTTTGGTACCCTAAGAGATTCATTAAATGGATTTATGTTTGCATTTCTACAGTCTCTTTTATAGTGTTAATTAACAGGGAGCCATCAGAACTTTTTAAAACCTCAAAAGGCCTAAGATAAAAAGATCCATTATTACCTTATCTCTTTGTAATTACTGTGGAGGTATTACATAGGATCACTAGTTTGAACATTACTAAAACTCCATAATTCAAATACCTTCATAGGTTGGAAATCTTGAAATCTCATAACTATCATTTGCTGATGATTACTAATGTTGTATGCTAATGATCCTATATCAATTGGAGTATTGCCATACTCTCTGCAAATCCTTAAGAAACTTTTAGGATTGAGTTTTAATCCAAATAAGAGTTCTACCTATTTTTCTAAAAATAATTGAGGGGACTCTATATAATTTATTTCCAATGTAAGGGTAAAGATTTTATAAGTACCTCTAATATATCTTAATGGTCTCATTCAAGAAAGAAGTTGAAGGCAATAGAATGTAAGTCTCTAATATCTTTTATGAAAAAGTGGATATCTTCATGTAGTAATAAGTTCCTTTCATATGAAGGCAAATTGTAGCTAGCTATCTTAATCCTTGGTAACCTACTCATTTATTGACTCTCTTATCTCGTACTGCCAAGGAGCATCTTGAAGAAAATTGATAGAATGATTAGAGACTTCATAGGGAATGATCATAATACCTCTAATGGAAAAGCTTTTAAGGTTAAATCAAGTACAATTTGTTTACTTAAGGACTATGGAGGTCTTGGAATTACATTTGCAACTAGAATGGCCAAGGCACTAATGGATAAGAGTCTTTGGAGAGTCTGTGTGGAAAAAGAAAATATGTAGGTGAAATGGATTAGTATGTATCACATCAAACAAGAGAGCACATGGATTATTAAGTGTAAACCAACTCAATCCTATACATTTTAGTAAATCTTAAATACTAGACAACTTATGCAATCTCATGTCAAGTATATTATTGGAAATGGCAGCAATATAACATTCTGGAATGATAATTGGCATCCACTGGGGCTATTATCTCTTACTCCATACTTTTAGAGTTAAACAGGATTTATGCCTATCAATACTAAGGTTCAAATGCTTATTCAAAATGGAAATTAGATCTGGCCTTTTCATTCATCAAAGGGTTCTTATATCATAATGGAAAATCTTCCAAGTTATCTCCTTGATCAACTCCAACTTGACTTTATGCAATGGGAGCTCCATAAGTTCAAATTATTCACAACAAATTCCTGTAAAAGGTTATTATTGGAAACTCTTGACAAGTTTCAATATCACAATCATATGGGACTAAAAAAATTACACCAGCTCACTCATTTATACTGTGGTTGGTAACTCTACAGAGTTTAGGGATAAAAGACAATTTAAAATTCCATATCCATAATATAAAATGTGCACACTGTGGAAATTTATTAGAGCGAATTGATCACTTGTTCTTTAAATGTACTCTCATTAACCATTTCTGGAGGCCATTCTACTAATGTTTAACTTGACTAAGAACAACTAGACTTGGATACACAGATTTAGGTAAGTAGCTAAGTTGAAATTAAAATTTGAAGGAGACGACAAACTATTCAAAGATGGTTTACTATGCTATTTCACAAGATTTGGAGAATGATAAATACCAAAACTAAAGATGTCTGAAAATATAACTTGCAAGGGTACATGACCAAACTTAGACTCATTGCTTTGACAATCTTGTACAAAGACTTGGTCATAACAAGGCTAAAAATGAGACTAAACTTGTAAACCACGGCTGATACTTTTTAAGTTTTCTTTTAATTATTCTGTAAGTGTAGTTGATTTACTCCACAACTGCTTGGAGTTGTTTTCATTGTAATGAATGTTATTCTATTAAGGAATTCAATAATTAGTTTTCAAAAAAAAGACTAACTAATATAGAGCACCATTTTGAGGCTTTAACTTTTAAAACCTCCAACTAGAAAGTAGGTTTTTTAACTAGTCGAAAAGGGAAGGATTATTGACCACTTGACACTATTTCATCATATCAATTGGAACTTGAATGTAAAGAGTACCATGATCATTTAAAGTGGGCTTAAGGGTATGTAAAGAACCAAAGGAGACAGGGATGAGGAAGAAGCAGGAATTTAGGAATTACCTTAAAAGTTGTAGAGGTTAGAGATAGCTTTAGTTGCACTAGGAGAAACATTAAGAGCTGGTGAGAAGAAATTTAGAATAATGAGGAAGGGAGAAAGTTGAAGAGAGGAAAACTCAAAGTTGATTACTAAAAGGATAAGGTTTTAGTTGAGAAAAATGGGCCAAAGCAGAGGATAGTGGTTAAGTAAAATCTTTTAAGTTTTGGACATCCATATCGTAAATGGTAAGAAATAACTTTTACATTAAATGAGAAAGTTCCTACTTAATGTGATT
Source organism: Erythroxylum platyclados (assembly GCA_027563515.1). Lineage (NCBI taxonomy): Eukaryota > Viridiplantae > Streptophyta > Magnoliopsida > Malpighiales > Erythroxylaceae > Erythroxylum > Erythroxylum platyclados. The sequence goes on from JAOQMM010000006.1 coordinate 8,188,817, forward strand.
AACAAAAGAGGAAAGGATTAAAAATAAAGAAGGATGAACTAGGAAAAAAACTCAAGAATTTAGGACCTAAAATATAAAAAAAGTTGAGAGGGAACAAAAAAAGAAAAAAAGAGGAAGCTAGAAGATTCAAAGCTAAAAAAAAAGAATGCATGTAGGAAAAGCTAAGCAATAGCTCCATTAAAGATGAAAAGGATGAACTACAAACTTTCAAGTTTGATGTATATACAAGTAGGGAGTGATCTATTTAAGGAAATATATTCGTTTGTTTTCATATAACTTTTGTTTAGTATTTTCTTTTATTTAAGTGTTAACAGTAATCTTTACAATATGTGTTAACAGTAATCTTTACAATATGTTTACATGTATAGTAATGCATTATTAATACTAACCTTAGTATTAAACCAAGAAATTCAAATTTTAAATTCAAAATCATTTATTTAAGTTTTTTTAAGCCCCATTCTTCCATAATTGAATTCAAATCCTAAACACTAAAATTAAAATCGAAAGACTAAAATAATTGACCTAATTCTCAAGAGATAAGGCCATCAATCTATACATATATATTAGAACTAAAACAAAATGGACAATTCTAAATGAGTTTGCTAAGTAGGATTACAAATATAAATATAATTTTGGTAAGTAAATAAAAGTCATATAGATTTATGTAGACATTAAATTTATAAATGCATGGGATTAAGTTTTTTAATGATAATTTAAATAAGAGTTAAAATATTAAATATCATATTCTAAAATTCCAACTATTTAAAATTTCAAAGTTTTTATCAATTATTATCATTTTGCAAAATTTTCACATTAACCTTATAAAAGTTCCAATGTTTAATTTAAAATTGTATGCTTTTAAAAGATTTTATCTAAAAGATTTATCATATGGTACTCTATATACACTTAAATAAATATGTGTATAGTATCTAATAAATTTTAAAACCTAGTTAATTTGTTTTAAAAGTGCATGTTATAAAGTTAAACACTTTTAACTAATTGTATTTTTATTTAAATTTGGAAATTTAAGAAACAAAGAGTAATCTAAACAAAAGTTAAAAGTTTGTTTGTTGAGCAACTAGTTACAAAGGTACAATTGACAACGTATGTTGGAAGCTTCAACTCTGTTAGTTTCTGTTTTTATATTGTGCTTAGTTACGATGAAGCAGTAGAAATTGATAAATTATTTCAAGTACTAGCTGATTCTTTTTGTTTAATGGCAATCAAACCTCAAGAGAGCAGTTTCATTGATATTGAGAAGTAACGATGAATTTAGTGTTATTGTCGTTGCGAACAATGAGGCCGGTGAAACTATGAGAAAAATTAATGTCATGAAGGAAGACGATGAACATGCTAATAGTGGAATAAAGATGTGTTTACAATTCCAAAAGAAGCAAGATTTTTGAGATAAAGATTTAAGTGATTTTTTTAACCAACATATAATCTCTAACTATATTTAAAAGGTAATTTACAAAATTAATTAGGTCATTTTTCTGTTATTAAAATTATAGTAATGATAACGACGACTGACAACGACAATGCTGACGACGACGTGTTGTAGTAGTAAGAGTAGCTAATTTATTCTTTTATTATTTCAGAATGTTATTCCTCACTTGCAGGAGTATCTTATTCTTAAAGCTACGGCTGAAATGCTTAAAATAAAAGCTGTTTGTTGGCAAAATGGGACTTTAAGAATTTCACAGTCCCTTGCTTGGAGTAATATATTGAGAAGCTGGAGGAAGTATCCTCCAGTTGCCGTTTTTTTGGCATGATTTTCAGGTATGGATGTACGCAGGAAGGTTCCTTACCCACACTTTTTTCGTACATAAGAAATGTTACTTTATATAAGGTTTTGGTGAACTCACTACGTGCCCATGCAATCCCTCAGTACATGCACACACTCTTAGTTGGTGAGAAAATGGATAAGAAGGAGGTGAAATTCTTAGGGATGAAAGCCAAGTCTCAAAGAGCAATAATTGTAAAGAGTTGCTCAAATATATGCATAGCACCGCCTGCTAGAGGAGGCATCAAACGCAGAGTTTTAGCCAGCTTTTGCAGGAATTTGAAGCAAGCAAGTCGATATGTCTTTCCGTCCCTTAGCAAGCCCAGGGATTATAATCCCTCTCCTTTTCATATGAAGTAATACTTGCTAGCTAGTGTTGTATAAATATAGCCCTCCCAAGTTTACTCCATGATAATGTGTTTATAAGACGTCTTAATATAAGTTTCATGTGTGAAATTGTTAGATAAACATATAGATGAAGTCTTTCCCGAATGGAGGAGCCCAAGGAAAGTTTGAGACTGTCATCTTGAGTCCTATGCAACTCTCGCTGTACGTTAAACCTGTAAAGCTTGCTGTTATTCCTGCAACTTGTTTCATTCAATTAATGCTTGTGTATGTTAAGCAGACTCGCATGTCATACTGAAATTCTTGGTTATTAAGAAATATAAGATACTCTAATACTTTGGTAATCATTCATTAGAGATTTGCCACCAGATCTATCTCTAAATATCCTGTTCCTTTTTTTTTTTATATGGTATAAGCAATTTCACAATTTGCAAAGCATGTATTCTCCTTCAATGGCTGTTCATTCTATCATTTCATGTTCATAATGCTCAATGTGCATTTTAATCTTACATTAAGACATCAAAATAACTTATTCCGAGGTACCAAAAAGGAAAATTCACGAATGTAGTTTGTACGTACATCTGTGCTGCGATGAACTTTGATGGCTTCCTTTCAAGACGCGAGACTCTTTAGTCGTGTAAATCCAGGACTCTCTGAAGTATTGCATTTGCAAATTACATGCACGGTATAAGTGATGCGTATCTCTATAAGGAAACAAAATGACTTGAGAACTGGAGCACAAGTTAAGAAACTAAAAGAACTTGTGAGTCGATTAGGCAATATGATACAGCCATATTCCTAAAATATACACAAACTACAATAAATTCAATAAATTCATCCCGCATAGACAAATACATAGCTCGAAAGTTCAACCTGATATAATTCAGTCACAATTATTAATCTCATTCTGACGCACCTTATAATCAGACTGTACTCTGAGAACTTTAACAAAGACTAATGAATCAACGGCCTATATCTTTTAAATGACTTATTTGGGTTCGAAGATGAAGAGGACTTTGCTTTTGCAGAATCAGCCAGATCTTTAAAAAGAGAATCTTCTGGTTTTTCTTGTTTGGCAGAGGTGGATGAGTTTTTTTTTGGAAATTAAGAAATTCATTGATATAAAAAACTGTATAGCCTTATTAGGTACAAAGGAGACCAATTACAAAAGTTTGGGGAGTCTATGATTCTAGTTACACAAAACTTTAGAAAGAATCATTCAAGTAACCATGTTTCTCTCATTCTTGTTGACAGATTGCTTGTTATTGCTCTTGCTTTCATAGAGAGTTTGCATTGGAGGAATATTTGTTGAAATAGCTGCTCTCTGCTTCTAGTCTTGTATCTGAATAATCTGAAGTTCCTCTCCTGCCATATGTAGTAAACTGTAACAACCAAGCTAATCTTTATAGCTTTACAATATGCTTTAGTTACCATTTTCAGTTCCCTGATTGAATCAATTCATGCCAAGTGTTGGTTTCTTTCCTTATGCTAAGTACTCTTTGCATTTTACTCCATATGTGTTGGGTACCTACACCTAACCAATAGATGGTCCAAAGTTTCCATATTACAGTTGCATAGCTCTCACTCTAGAGAATTGATGGAGAACTTTATTCTATCCTTGGTGAGAAGTTTCCTAATCAACCCCATTCATAGTCTAACTGAGTGAGCTAGATAAATATCAGTATCCCATATCAGTTTTTCCCATTCCACCCTATTACTTGGATCCTTTTGCAGAAAAGCTCTACATACCTTGGAGCTAAATGTCTTTGAACACTTTGCTATCCATAGTCCTTCATCCTGAGATGTTTCCTGACATGTTGGCAAATTCCCCATTATGATGTCAACATTCCTACTGTTATGGAAAGGCCAATACCATCTATTGCTCCTGATTAACTTGCTCACCTTAGTATCGAGTCTTACTACTATCGATAGGTGTTGTATTTCTTCAATTTTGTATAAGGGACCTCTGGAGTGCTAATTATCGAACCAAAACATTCTTTGTTCCCAATTCCAAATCTTATAAAAGATTAGTTCCTGCATCCACTATCTTATGTTTGGTAGTTATTTGAAATTCTAAGACATATTCTATTTTATCCCTAGCTTCCATCTGCAACTACTTTTAATGAACACATTACGTATCCATTTTACCCAGAGTTCATCCTTCTTGCAGCATAATGTTTATAGGTTCTTTTCTAGGCTGACATGGTTAAACAACCTCGCTGAGTATATTCCTAACCTTCCTTGGTTTTTAGGCTTACAGATTATACTCCAACTGACATTAGCCTTGTTACTTCCATGTCCTGCTTCCTCCCATAAAAAAGTCTTTCAACTTCCTATCAGTCTCCTTGAGCACACTCTTTGGGGGAGATAAGTTGTTGGTTCAATAATTTGCTAGCTTTCTCAGGATGGTCTATACCAACTGTAGCCTTTTACTATAATTGAGGTGTTTGTTGCACCAATGGTTGATTCTTTTCTAAAGTGTGTCCATAAGAGATCTGCAGTCTAATGCTGTCTTTTTTGTGATATAGGCCTACACTCCAAGGTACTTAATTGGGAGATTTCCTTGCTTCAGTCCTTTCCTCAATGCTTGAGTAGCACCTTCAATTCCATAATTTGAATACAGGTAAAAGCAACTTTTACTTGGATTTGTTTTCAATCCAGGCATTGTCTTGAAATGTTCAGGCCTACATGTATTAGATTGTTTGGGGACCATACTCATAAAGGTTTTATTCCATTCTTTCAGCATAGTTTCTTTTCTGAAAAACTCCTTGATAACTTTTATGACTTCCTCACTAATATATCCCAGTTCCTTTGAAAGAATTTCCCATTATAGCCATGTTAGGATTTAAAGAAAATAAAGCTTCTTTGATCTCTTCCCTTGATATTTCTTTGATTGTTTCTGCCTCATCCTCTTCTAAAATCTATGTTATTCTCCCCATTATATCATTTGGAATAATCTCTACTTCCTCTTCTATGCCATATTTTCTGTTGAAGTATTCAAAAGTAAGTCTCTTCTTGCTCTCTTGGTCTTAGTAATTCTGATCTGAATCATCTTCTAGACACTGAATCTAGTTTTTGTTCCTCCTTGCTTTGATTAAGTTCATATAGTACTTAGTGCACCTCTCCCCTTCGTTTAGCCAAATCATCCTTGATTTTTATCTCAACAATTTGTTTGTTTCTTCTAAGGCCTTAGTTTACTTGCTGATTAATGTTTCTTCTTCTTTTCTTAGCAGTAAGTTCTTAGGTCTAGACAGTACTCTCCTCTGGCATCATCTTTGTAATTCATCTAGTGCTTCTGTAATCACCTCCTGCTCTGGTATTCTATTCTCCTTGTTAAGATCTTTTAGTTTTTATTTTATTGTCTTCAGCTTCATGCTTAGTTTGTAACCATTTGTTCTTGTTATCACTAAACTCATTCCCTCCCTTAGTACACTTCTAAACCTTGGATTGTCTATTAAATGGTTAAAGACTCGAAAAGGTGTATACCTTTTCATGTCTAAGAAGGTTAAATCCACTGCATTAGGGTTATGGTTTGAGGTACTAAATTCCTCCAATCTTGCTGAACTTATGGAAAATTGGGCTAACTAGTCACCATTAACCATGCATTTGTTGAGTCTTTTTAATAGAAACCAACCTCCACTCTACTGCTTGTTCCAAGTAAACATATTTCCATAATACTTAAGATTTGTCAATCCAATGTGCTTTGTTAGTTCTTGTAGCTCCGTGCAATTTTGCTTTGCCCAGTTTCTGCCACCTCAGGTTTCATTTGTATAGAGAGTGTAGCTGTAATCACCAATTACTGACCAAATGGAGGTAAGTGCATTGTTGATCTTCACCAGTTCCTCCCATAGCGATTGCCTTTAAAACATATAGTTTACTGCATAAACTATTGTAACAGTTATGTGTCTACTTGAATCTTTAAATACCAATTCACGTTTTATCATTTGGTCTATACTAGACCATTTTATAATTTCTGTCTTTTTGAGTATCAACACCTACTAAAACTCTCCCTCTTATATGTTTGTCATGATAACTTTCCAATTTCCCCTATAAACCATAGACAATTCTCCATCTGGTCCTTTTTTATTTTGATTTCAAATAAACCAACAAAATCAGCCTTTTTATTTAAGATCAACTCTCTAACTGCTAATTGTTTATAAGGCTATTGAGCCCTTTAACATTCCACACTACCAAATTCATAACTACTTTAACTTGACTTCCTCCTCCTTGATTTCCTATTTTTTTTAGAAGCATTTCCAGTAAGCATTTCCAATAAGGTCTCTTCTTTCTCTATTAAGGGAGTGTTGTCAATTGCATATTGATCTTTCTCTAGCCTATTTTCCCCTTGCTTAATCCCAGAGGTCTCTTCTTATATAACTAATGCAATACTGTCATCCCAGTTTTGATCTTCATCTACCTCATTCACCACGTGCTTTACATTATCAGGAGTTCTATGCTTTTTACTTTCTTGTTTCTATCTTATATTGCATTCATTTGTTTCCCCTTCCACTAAATTTTATCTTCCTTCTACTCAGCTTCTTCTCCTCTATTCTTATTCTCCTCTTGGTTTTCTTTTCTCCTCTAAATCATTCTCTCCTCCTTAGTCTTTGGTTTCCATATATATTAGATTATCATAAGATCTTCCTATAATTCCCTATTATCCTTTATCTTCATAATCCACAACAAGTTAGGGAGTTTTGTAGACATTGAACTTTTTTAGTAAATGTCCACATCAATACATACTCTAGCAAATCTTATCCTTCTCATCATTGTTGCGTTTTCATCCATTCCTAAAGGTTTTCCTATTTTTCTAGCAATGTAGCTCATTCCTTCCACAGACCAATACTCCAGGGGAAATCTATGGAAACTAACCCATACTAGGATTGTTTCCAGTCTGCTTCAACCCTGGATGCCATTTCTTCAGTAGAATTGGATGTCCCAGGACATGCCAAGGTCCTATTTCTAGCACCCTCTGAGCATTTTCACCCGAGTTAAACTTAAACATAAAAAACTCATCTTCATTCAACATAGTGTTAACCAATCCTATATTTCTCTAAACAGAATTTTCCCATTTGTTAACAATAGGAAATGCTAGTATTTTTTCAAAAAAAAACATACCAGAGAGGAGCTCTATTTTCTAGCTCCAAGTTAGAGCACCTCCAAGGGGGCTTGAATAGGTTCCTTTCGAGTTGTCTCCACAAACCTTAACTCCCCTAAGGTTCCAAAGTTGCCTACAATTGAGCTCCAAGTGGTTCTCCCTTTCATAGGTTCCTTCAAAGAGTCAGAACCCCTCGAGAGAGAATTCTGTGTTGTTTTGGAGTGGGGAAGGTGGGGTGCGCTTGCTATTAAATTGTTTTCTGTGGTAATTATTTTCTTTACCTTTGACAAGTCTCCAAATTCTTTTGGCCACTATTTCTGTTTCAATCAAATGAACCGATACAAGGCCTAGCCCTCCTTCTTATTTACTCCAGCATAGTTATTCCCATTTCATTTTGGCGTCTTTGGAGAGCTCAACTTTCTCATACAAAAGAAAGTTCTTTATGCATTTTTCCATCTCTTTGTTGATCTTTTTAGGAATTAATAAGCGTGAGCTCTAATGATAATCTAGGTAGGTGTAAGGAGGCAATAAGAGAGACTTTGGTCTTGGAAGTGTCAAAAGCTACAATGATGTAGCCATTACAGTGATGAGCATGATTAGTAAGCAAGGACCATCTTTGATTTAGAAACTAAAGTTTCTTAGTAAAAGAGTCATTTTTTAACTTAGTTTCCAAACATTCTATAATGAATAGGCCCTTATTACTTAGACAATCTTGTAGTACTTGTAGTTTCTTAGGGTAATTCAGCCCTTTAGTTTTCCATACAATAATAGACATTATAGGGGGTTATATATATAGATTTTTGTATTTTCCTTCTTCTTAGACTTCCTCCTTGAAGCTAATGTAAGGTCATTCCTATACTTTCAAACTATATTGTGGATAGGATAGGTTTCGTTTCCTTCAATCTTATATACTTTAAGCTTAGACATGTCAACTATAGTGTGATTACATAGAGGATATCGTAAATTATCTTGAGGAACCTTAACCTTGGGAATAATTACTCCATCTAAATGTGTTTATTTTGAGGTCTCACCTTCACATAGGATCTCCTCAGTTTGAACTAGATTAGGGACAATGCCTTCTTCTGAGCTACTGAGTTCTTCATAGTCTCATTAACTGAACATCCTCCTTATGGACCTTCATTATTATTATTATTATTTTGCTCTTCTATGGAGGGCTTCCATTAGTAGCTCACTTCCACCATTGAGTCTGTTACCTTATTTACCCATTCACTATTACAACTTATTCTTATTTTAAAAACTCTAAGATGAAAACATAGGTTTAGTCATTGGGATTATTTTCCTTTCTTCTTTTATTATAGACTTAGGGTTAGTCATTTAGAGGTTTCTTATGAGTCAAACTTTATATCTTTTCTCGATAAATAAAAAGATTAGAGATCATCCTAATATATTAAAACTAATTTGAATATAAATATTTCATCTAGAAATCTACATACTTTAATGTCTTTTGTTTTATCACTTATGTTTATTAGTTTAAAAATGATGTGTAGCTGTTTCTTTTTTTTTCTAAATAAGATGAAACTTATCTGTTATCCTAATTAAGGATTGATATAACGTTAACAATGAAATGAGTTTATTTATATGAGATATCTTTGAATTTTTCTTAAAAAGGATTTAATTAGAGCTAGAGATTTTGTTTGTTATTAATTTGCATATGGATGATTTGAGAGAACCTACATATGATTGGACTAAGATATAGATATTAGTAGTTATATGGGGTGCTAGAGATAGGCTTACATAAACTCTATGATTCTAAAAATAAAAATACGTCTCGTTATTTTCTTACACATAAACATATCTATAAATAAAAACCAAGACAGCAAAAATGTATAAAATTAAATTACTCTAATCCTATTATTCATTGTAATGAGTTTTTCTTGACTAATATTTTATGAAGCTATATACTCATTTTATAGGAAAAACATTCTTATAAAATGTCTATGTTAAGAACTTGGTTAGCTACTTATCAAGTGAAAAATAAGAGATAAATGAACTTGAATTTTCTCCTAGTAACTGCATTTCAGTTTTTTATATAGGGACCTCTTTCATTAACATGTGAGGATTAACATACCCAGCTATAGAGAGGTTTCTACCACACCAACCAACTTCTAAATATTTTTAAAGGCAAGCCAGGGGTCTCTTTTCAAGTATGTTCTTGGTAACTCAAATGTTGGGGTTTTATTAGGTAACAAAAATTATTATTTAATCTTATGACAAGATTTTCTAACTTCGCATCCTAAGCTTTTTGAGTATGTGTATGTGTGTGTGTGTAGTACATTCACAAGAATTTGCTTACCCAAAACTGAATCATCTAGCAAACAAGTAGAAAATCACATATAACTAAGTTTCAGCAACAATCGGATAAAATAAGGCCTATCTACAATTTGATATAATCTATATCTCAAAGAGAATGTGAAAAATCCATCTCCAAAGTATTACTTCTAATAAAATCTGCATCAAAACTATGTAAGAGGAGAAGACTAGATATAATAACAATTATGAACATTAACCAAGTTATATGAAACAAACCTTAAACTAAATAACCAATAACTCAAATCTCAACTTATGAACAAATAGGAGAACATCAACAAGAGTAAAAAACTATAGAAGAGGAGAATATTAGAAACTAAGATAATGAGAAGAGAAGAGGGACTCATAAATGGATGCAAGAAAAGAAAGAGCATAAATTGAGAAATGATATTGATATAATATCAATGTCAAGATTAAAAAATAGTACACAAATATGAAAAGTAATAATCATTAAAATGAATTATAAAAAGCCACTTATGTCATCAAAAAAGGGAAATGAAGAGTCAAAGGTATTGTTCAGATTTGGAATGGAATAAAAACGAAAGCATCTAGATTTTTTCTAATTTTAGAATATAGTTTTAAAGACATGTTACAGTAATAGGAAAAAGTATAATATTTGTTTTTTTTTATAATTTCATTGTAACATTTTAGTTTTGAAAACAAAAACAAAAATACAAATGAATCAAACACCTTTCACTTCTTTGTTTATGACTTTTTAGAAATTTGAACAAAAATAGAAAAAAAATATTGGAACTAAACACTTCCTAAATTTAGGATTTTGAATTTTATTGGAATTAAAAAGATTTAAAAGAATTACTACCTTAAATGTTTTGGTTTTTGGACCTTTAACTTCTTGTATATAATAGGTTGAATGAGCTTTAGGGTTGAGTTTTCATCAATGTTATGAATTTCGTACTTATATCAGTATCAGATTTAGTTTTGATATAGTATTGCACCGATATTGGTTAAGATCTAGTATCATTTAGGATTATTTTTAAAATTATAAAATATTTCCTAAAGTTTTTAAATTATAAAATAGTCCATCAATATATTATGTATATAATTTTTAATTTTACATTAATTTTGTCTCCAAAAATCATAATAATAGAAATTTAAAATAACAATAATCTATTTATTTTTATTAACATTACTTTTCACATATTTCATATATAAATAATAACAATAATTAATATACAAAAGATCATTTAATCATCATATAATATAAAAATAAAGATAATACAGAGTATGTAAAATGTTACAATTTCACCATATAATAAAGGATAGTTACATCAAAATATCAAATAGAAAGAATAATAAAGTTTCATGATTATATAAATACTACAACAAGAGTTCAAGTCAAGGAACATAACCAACCAGGAGTAAAATCTGAAATAAAAACATTTCTAGTTAAAAGTTTTATATTTATATTACATATATAGAATTTAGCATATACGTCAAGTATAAGTGAAATTAAAAAAAGAGAATAAATAAAAACCTAGAAGTTCATTCAATCTTTTGCTCAAATTGCATTGATCTTGATTCTCATTTAGTACAAAATTCTTATCATTGAGAGGAGCCTCATCATCACTATCATTCAAATTCATTGCACCAAATGATATGTTAATACTTTTCCATCCAAGATTATCTTCTATATATACTTTCCCAGTCATTCTCATCTATCAAACTCGGCTCCTCAGAAACTCAATTCGCTACAAGATTGATATGATCAAGGCGTAAAATTACTTATTCTATTAAGAATCCTAGTAAACAAATTAAATTAAATTATTAAGAAATTACAAGAAATTATATATAACTTAATAGTGATAATAACATACCTTTATCAAAGCTTTAAATTGTATCAAACAAAGGCCAAGTTATTCAATCTTTTGTGTTCCAATCTATTCCTTTCCTTATTCAAATGTGATCCAATTTTTTCACACTCTGTTGCACTCGCACATTGACTTAGAATTCAAATTGCAAACCTTTTTAATTCTAAAACATCACTTCTGAATTTATCCTACCAGGAAATTGTAAAATAAAAAAAAGTAATATAATAAACAAAATAAAATGATGATTAATTTTCAGCAAGTAACAAAAATGAAAAAATATATACTTAGATTAAGTTTGTCTCTTTGACGAATAGCAATGGGTATCCCAAAAGCAGCCTTATAAACCTCCATTTGTGAGTTTAGGAGATCTTGCATCATCTTATGGGTAACAATTCTTGTAATAGTCAAAAGTATTATCCTATTAACTGCAGCTTTCTTTGTAAAAATTGGTCTAAAATAGACAATAGGATTTAAAAATGCCCCAGCTACAAATAATAGAGAGTAAAGTTGCATTTCTCATCTCTAATTGATGACTGCAAGATAAGGTGTGTACAAAGAATGCCTATTTTTCATATTGGCCTTGATTGCTTCCTTCAACCTCTCCATGGCATCATAAAATAACCACTGGTATCTTCTCATCACTATCAGTCAGATGAAGTACTCTTATCAAAGGTTCACAAACCCAGATGACAAACAACATGTCTTCTTCTTTTCCTCACATCAAACAGCATTCCCTTCTTATTGGGTAGAAATAACATCCCCACTATAACCACCACAAAAGGAACTTCCACTACTAATTTTGTAGTTCAGTCTTTGCCTTCTATCTTTCTTATGCTGACACTTTTCAAGCAAAGTCTTCATTTTTCATTTCACATTGTGACTTACTTTCTTACAAGGCTCCACATCACCTTTGATCCCAACGAAATCCTTCTTTAATCTTATGATTCCCCCAACCTTTTAAATACTTGTTACGGTACAAACAAATGGTACCAAAAACTAATCTAGCATAAGCCTAAGCTAGACATCGAATCTTTCTAAACCTAAAGAGGTTGAATTATTACGAGTACTTGAACTTTCCTCTATTTATCTGTAAAATAAACAAACATATGTCACAATTAAATTAATTACCTCATATCAATTGTAATTGCAATATGCCGAACGTAAGTACATTTACTGCCTGTAAATATAAAATGATTATTAAATTGGAATTAAATATGTAAAAGTTTATTTTTAGATAAGTTTATATAAGAAGTTAAATAAGCAACTCTAATCCTTTTAAATCATTTACATAAACAAATAACAGTTAAATTTTATAATTAACTATTCCATAAATAAATGAAGACATGATTATGGCATGTCACCTCCTAATTAGTGACGTGGCTTGAAAGATTAATTTTAATTTTCTATGAACTTAAAGATGAAAATATTAAGCAATTATAATTCATAAACTCTAAATTATCATTATCGACATAATTAATAAAATTATTCGTAAATTTAACTAAAAACTATTGATATAGAATTAAGGAGTAATATTAAACATGTCTTAGACATTATCTATAATATTATTGAATGAAATTACATAATTCATGTTCAAATCCCAACATAGTAATATATGCAATTGTCTATGTAAATAGTTAATAAAAAAATACAACCAATATCTAATTCTCAAACAATAAGGAAATTAAATCAGCATAAACCATGTTAAATTGTTAATAAAAAAGGCAACATCTATTTAATTCTCAAACAACAAATCATATAAAACTATATCTAGAGATGACAACCGCGGCCCGGCCCAGCCCACGGCCCGCCATCAACGCCTAAAACGATGTCGTTTTACGGCTAAGAATATGTTCAATTGGAAGTCAGATTCGGTCAACTTTGTTGGCCTCTTTGGCTTTGTTTCTTAGTAGAA
>JAOQMM010000006.1:8217254-8233282 GCA_027563515.1 Erythroxylum platyclados
TGGCTCTAATCATGGCCACCTCCATCTCTTTGTAGTAGTCTTCTACACTCTTGGACCCTTGAACCAGCCCTTGCAACGTTCTATGCAAATCTCTATAGTAATGGCTAGGTATAAATCTCTTACGCATTGCCATCTTCATTTCTTCCCATGATTGAATTGGTCTCTCACCATTCCTCCCTCTATTTATCACTAATTGGTCCCACCAAATACGGAAAAAAATATTTTTAAATAATTAATAAAAAAATGGACACTTATTTTTGCTCTTAAGTCTTAACAACGTTACTCGTTCTGTGAACCTCTTTCAAACGAAGCCATCCTACACTGCTTTCAAGTGGACACATGACACCGTTCAGCCGCTGTAAACGGCGACAAGACATCCTTCCTCAGACCCCTACGCCACCGCACGCCAGCCTCACTCTTCCATGTGTTTCAGACACTTAATTCGTAGAACAAACCAAACTTGTACCATTTCATTAGGCACCATTTTGTATGTACCCTTTTTTAAACCCAACTCGTAAAGTTGCTGTTATCTCACTCTCCTATTACAGCCGCCTTTTGGATGACTGCGTCTCTCTAAAATTATTGAATCTCGCCCAAGGTGTCCATGCCCAGTTGATTAAAGTGGGTTTTAACAGACATACTCTTCTAGGTACACGCTGTCTTGATTTGTACTCACGGTTTGGTTCCATTGACGATGCTTTGAAGGTGTCTGCGGACATAACTCACAAAAATGTCGTGTCTTGGAACATTCTACTACGGGGTTTGTTGAATCATGGTCGCTTTCACATTGCGCGTTGTATGTTCGATGAAATGCCCGAACGAGATGTTGTTAGTTTGAACTCGATGATTTCGGGGTATAGGTCGTGCGGGTACTTCGATCATGCGTTGGGAACTTTTAGAGAAATGCAAAATATGGGTGTAGAGCCGAGTGTGTATACGTACTCTATTTTGGCATCCGTTGTGTCTTGTGCTCGTCATAGTAAGGAACTCCATGGTAAAATTATTCGTAGTGGGTTTAATGTATCCAGTTTGATCCTTGGAAATTCTTTAATTGACGTCTATGCTAAGATCGGCCTCGTTCATTACGCTTTTGGGGTGTTTTTGACAATGGAGGAATTGGATGTTATATCTTGGAATTCGTTGATTGCGGGTTTCCGTAAGTCGGGGTGTTATGAATTGGCATTGGATCAATTTTGCTTCATGCGATCCCACAGTTATTTGCCTGATGAGTTTACGTGCTCTACATTAATCACTTGCTGTTCTAATTTGCGAAATTTGAACAAGGGTATGCAGATTTTTGCTTTCTCTGTTAAGTTGGGGTTTATTTGTAATTCCATAGTTTCAAGTGCCGCTATTGATTTATTTTCCAAATGCAACAGATTAGAAGATTCAGTTCGGGTCTTCGAAGAATTAGATCATTGGGATTCTGCACTTTGCAATTCAATGATTTCGAGCTATGCATTGCATGGATTTTGGGAGAACTCCCTCCATCTTTTTGTGTTTACTATGAAGAATGAAATTAGGCCAACAGAGTTCACTCTCAGTTGTATAATAAGCTCTATACCAATTCTACCGGTGGAGCAGGGAATGCAGGTCCATGGCTTGGCGGTCAAATTAGGTTTTGAGTTGCAAGCTGTTGTTGCCAGCGCACTTGTTGAGATGTACTCTAAATTTGGGCATATAGATTTGGCTATCGAAATTTTTAACAAAATAATTGAAAAGGATTTAATATCCTGGAATACCATGATTAAGGGTTTGGCAGAGAATGGGCGGGTATTTGAAGCCCTGCACACTTTTGAGAAACTACTGAGGAGAGGTCACCCTCATCCAGATCATATAACAGTTACTGGAGTTCTTTTAGCGTGCAACTATGGAGGCTTGGTTAAAGAAGGTGTTGCTATTTTTTCAGCAATGGAAGAAAAGTACGGCATTAAACCAGGCAATGAACATTATGCTTATCTTGTGGACTTAATGTGTCGATGTGGAAGGCTTCATCAAGCAGTAGATGTTATAAAAACAATGCCTTGTGAACCTGGTCCTGAAATTTGGGAAGCTTTACTACACGCTTGTGTAACGTACGGAGACTCTAGGCTTACCGAAAGTGCAGCAAGGAGGTTGATGGACTTGGAACCACAATCATCTTTGGCATTTATTGTATTGTCTCGTGCATATGAGATGAGGGGCAATTGGGAGGGTATGATTAGAGTGAGGAAAATGATGCGACAAAGGATGGTTGTTAAGGCAACTGGATGTAGTTGGATTGGAACCGGAAACCATGTATATAGTTTTAAGGCGAATCAGTTACATCATTATGGGGGCAAAGAAATTTATTTAGCGTTGGGATTGTTGAATTGGGAGATGAAGGATGAAACTGTGAGATTTGTATCCCAGATTTGTAGGACTCTGTCAGTGTATATTTAAAGCGGGAAATTAATTCATTGGTTACGTGTGAGAGAGAAGTGATACAAGGAAGCAGTTGTTTACGTTGAACAAAGGGTTCTAATCTTGTGATCTTGAACAAACTTGCTTGTTGCATTTCAACTCGTAACTTAATAGCCACAGGCAGCTGTTTTAGTCGATTTTTGTTTCTCAGCAATGAAGAAATCAGGTCAATCGTACGTATAGTCTAAATCATCCCATGTCAGGTCCAAGTGTCTTTAGACCTGCTGCTGTCACCATTTATGGCGGAAATGTTTGGGACGGCATTTCATGTCCCTAACTTTTAGTAACGTCAGTATTGTAGAAGTGGACCCAAGCATTTGAAGTTCCCAAATCAATCAACACCGGTTCCTACGGTTAAATGATCTGTAGTCCCTGTCAATGAAATACTGTGAATCTAAGTATCTAACAGCCAACTAACGCCCTTAAACCTTTTTATAACCGTACATAATCCACCAAGCGACAGGATCCTTCCTACGAAGTAAAAAGTTGCTTCATATGGTAAGATTCGTCTTTGCTTCTTTGGTTGTTAGTTCATAACCAGCATAAGTATTAGACTTGGTTCTAGTACAGGAATCAATATCTAGTATAATTTTAGATAATTTTTTAAATTTATAAAATAGTTCTTATTTTTTAAAAAATTTACAAAATAGTCTTTTAATATATTGTACTGTATAATTTATAGTTTTACAACCATGTCTTCAAAATTTATAGTAATAGAAATTTGAAACAACAATCTATTTATTTTTATTATATTACTTTTTACATATTTCACATATAAATAATTATAATTATAATTAATATGAAAAATCATTTAATCATCTTATAAATATAAAGTTAAGGACAATACAAAGCACTTAAAATGTTACAATTTCATCATATAACAAATATTAATTACATCAAAGCATAAAAAAAGAATAATAAATATTCATGACTCTCTAAGTACAACAATTTACAGCAAGAGTTCGTACCGATGAAACAAATAACAAGAAATGAAAATTGAAACAAAAACATTTACAATTATATTTATATTGCATATATAGAATTTAACATATACATAAAAATGTAAGTATAATTAAAAGAAGAAGAGAAATGAAAATTTGGAACTTCATTCAATCAAATATCTGCTCAAATTATATTGACCTCAATTCTCATTAAGTATAAAATCCTCATTATTGAGAGGAGTCTCATCATCACCATAATTCAAATTCATTGCACCAAATGAAATGTTAATACTTTCTAATTCAAGATTATCTTCCAAGTCACTCTAATATATTAAACTCGGTTCCTCAAAAACCCAATCCGCTAAAAGATTGATATGGTCATAGCAAATTAGATCTACAGAACTACTTATTCTATTAAGAGTCATAGTAAACAAATAACATTAAATTATTAAGAAATTACAAGAAATTATATCCAACTTAATAATGCTAATAACATACAATTCTCAAAGCTTTAAATTGTAATGAAAAAAGACCAAGTCGTTCAATCTTTTATGTTCCAATTTATTCATTTTCTTATAATGGATGAACCCAAATGTCTTTCAATTCCTTTCATACCTTGTTGCATGCACACATTGACCTAAATTTCGAATTACAAACTTTGCAATTATGGAACACTATTTTTGAATTGGTCCTACCAAGCAATTGTAAGACAGCAAAAGTAACATTATAAACAAAATAAAATAATTATCAATTTTCAACAACTACTGAAAATGGAAAAATATATATCTGAATTAAGTTTGTCTCTTTGATGAATAGCAATAGGTATCTCAAAATCACTAGAAGTATCCTTATAAATCTCCATTTGTAAGTTTGAGAGATCTTGCATCATCTCGTGGGTAACAATAGTTGTAATAGTTAAAAATGTTCCTTTATTAACTTCAACTTTCTTTGTAAAACTTGTCTAAAATAGATACTAGGATTAAAAATGTCTCCGCTACAAGCAATAGTGAGTAAAGTTTCATTTCCCATATCTCATTGATAATTGCAAGATAAGATGTGTACAAAGAAGACTTATTTTTCATATTGACCTTGATTACTTCCTTCACCCTCTCCATGACATCATAAAAAATAACTTATTGTTACTTTCTCATCACTATCAGTCAAACAAAGTACCCTTACTAAAGGCTCACAAACTTAAATGACAAATTTTTTTGAAGAATGTAATTGTATTAAGCTATGAAAGGTTGATCAATAAAAGTCAGTTCATATGTTCCTGTAGAAGACTTTCATAAATAATAATGAGTCACTAATTGTTCAAGTAACATTCATGAAGCAAAAGACACAAACTTAGTATATGCTCCAACTATTAATATAATCAGAGTTTAGAGATAGTTTTTCTTTAAAGGTACTAATGTGGATTTTGATTTCACTGATAAGTTCTCTGTTGAATATCTCGAAAGTTCTTTCTTTGGATTGAAAAATGTGCCTATTTCATTCATCCCATATGTGCAAATTGCATAAGAGAGAGCAATGTAATAGCACCATACAAAGTCTCTTTTGATATGCTGAAGTTTTATGCTCCAGGTGATGATGTTTTGCCACTCCAGTGGGGGGTTATAAATGTAGCATTTATGGAGAATTGATCTCCATATTTTGACAGTGTACTCACACTTGAAAAAAAGTGTGAAATGCTCTCATATTGACATTTGCATAAGTATCATCTGTTAGCAAGATGGTTGAATTTGTTGAACCTGTCAATTGTGGGAAGTTTCTATAGGATGACTCTTTATAATGTTGTGGCAGCTCTAGGTAGATTATACTTACACCAGACTATTTTATGTCATGTCACCTATCCACAATTCTACTAGAATAATTTTCTGCATGATGCATTATTGAAGTTACCTTTGGAGTTAGGGACCACCAATTTCTATCATTCATGTTGTTATTCAAGATCAATCTCCTGATTTCCAAATGCATATTGCTATTGTTTAGCTTGAGTAGTATCTCATTCTTTAACTCCAAGGCCTTAGCAAGATTTTGATTGATATAAATGTTGTTTTTGGGATCTTGAAGTTTAGGTCTACTAACGAGTGTGTTGAAGATTGATTTAAATTAACATGTGTTTATTTTACAATTTGACTACGTCTTTAGAATTTTTCAGATTTGCATTCCAAAATTTTCTAGTTTTAGTTAGTTAAAGATAGTGTCAATAAATTTGATTGTGGTTGAGTAATTCTAGACTTGTTTAGTTTCTTGTAAGCCTATAAATAGGCACTTTCACATGTTGAATAGATATATAAAAAAGTTGTCTCTTCTTTTCTCTTTGCTTCATTAGTCTCTTCCTTAAAATTTCCAACATGGTATCAGAGCCTTCAAAGATCTTGAGGGACCTATGAGTGATTAAGTGAGAGGGACCTATGAGTGATTAAGTGAGAAAACAATAAAAAATGGTGGAGGGAGCCTATCCAGCAAAAGTTCCTTCATCAAAGAAGAAAGGAAAAATTCTTTAATGTACAAATTGTAAGAAGCCTAGCCATGAAGAGAAGGTTTACTGGCACACAGGAAAATCGAAGTGCTTCAATTGCAAGAAGTTTGAGCATTTACAAAAAAAAATTGCAGATTTCAAAATGAAGAAGAAATAAACATGGCACAAGTGGCACAAGAAGAAACTCTTTTTTAGAGTACAAGAAGAAACTCTTTTTTGAGAAGTTGGTGAGAAGTACACTATGGAGAGATGTGCTCCAATATTTGTAATTTAATGATAATGTGCATCAACAAATTTGAAGACGGTAATAAGAAGTGCATTACATTAGGAGAAAAGTTCTCCATATCTATGAAATTTTGAATTAAGGGGGAGTGTTGAAGATTGATTGAAATTAACATGTGTTTATTTTACAATTTGACTAAGTCTTTAGAATTTTTCAGATTTGCATTTCAAGATTTTCTAATTTTAGTTAGTCAAAGATAGTGTCAATAAATTTGATTGTAGTTGAGTAATTCTAGGCTTGTTTAATTTCTTATAAGCCTATAAATAGACACTTTCACATGTTAAATAGATATATAAAAAAAAATTGTCTCTTTTTTCTCTCGGCTTCAATAGTCTCTTTTTTAAAATTTCCAACAGAGTGGACTGCCTGGCATCCAATTATCATGCCAAAAAAAAAAGGTGTTTTTCCCGGTGCCAATGTGCTACCTGATGTGTTATTGTTTTAATTATTGTTTTACTGTGTGTCTCTGCCAACTTGTGCTGCAGATAGTAATTCGAGACCGCAGCTCCTAACTCGATATGACTTCATGCGGTAGATGGCCTCGTTTTGCGTTGGTTTTATACGTTGGATTTATATTAATTTATATTTCAAATGTAGAGAGCAGTAGTTCAATCCAACTCAGAAAAAACGTGGCTACGGTAAAATACCTAAAAAGGAAAGCATATACATTGGATGCTTTAGTTGCCCACATTATTTAAAAAAACAAGGAAGATTAGCTGGTCCTGAACGGCTCACACCCATCCACGTAAATGTTGGGTCCTGACTCCTGAAGGCTCCTTCACACGTTTTTATTGCTTTGTTTTCTTGTTCTTCTTAATATTGAATTTCACAGAATAAACAATTTCGTTAACACACAACTTATTCACGGATGATATATTACATAATTCAGGAACATCCATGACATTCAAATTTCTGTCCCTCTAGTAACTATTTAATGATAATAATATAAAATTTTAAACAATCTCCTCATATGATATGTTTTCGAGATTTAAATCTTTCCATATCTCCAGGTCTGTTCTTTTCTTTCTTTTTGTTTTTTTCCTATCGACATACCTGGATACATCTATGACAAAGATAATAGGAATAACAAAATAATCTGAACACCTCAAATTTGTCCCAACCTACTTTTCAATTGAATACGGCAAGTAGGTACCCCTTGATTATTTTTCATTATTGATATAGAAATATATTTTACCAACCTACTTTTCTGTAACTTAAAATCATTCTTTGTTAGTTTTTATTCCCTATCAAACTTGAAGATGTTACCATAATGGCGTTTTCTAATGATTGTTGAGTCGGATTAATGTCAACAGAACTCAAGTCATTAGAATCGATTTTAAACTAGATTTAATGCTATAAGAAACGGATTAATTCATTATAACATGTGGCTTTCTAGTCCGCTTAAAAGAGGGACCAAATTCCTTTTCTATTTCCATGAGTCCCAAATACTTTCCTAAACCTTTTTTCTTCTGTCCACGTCCTCCTGCCTAATCCCTTGTTTACCTTCATTTTGTATATGAACGAAGACTACATATTGTGAAAAACAAAAAGAAAAAAAGAAGAGAGAGACTGTAAAGCCTTTTGAACCATACGATCCTATCTAACTTGGGTTTATTTGCACTGTCGTATATGTTATAGTCATCTTCCCCTTCCTGTGCTCTTTGTCGTCCATTTTTCTACTTGGTTTTGTAATTTTTTTTAGTCATTGCCTGAGAAAGGTATCATCACCCTACAGAATAACAACCATGGTACCACTTTGGTTCACTCGATCAGGAACCATTGCTCGTTATTTGAAGAGAAAAGTTGGTCTTGTGCAAGTTTTGGATCAAAGTTTAAGCATTTGCTCCAGAAGTCTCGGAGGTGGTTTTGGGAATATTGCAACCCCGTGTCTTTTTCGTACCTCTGATACCTTTCTAATCGGCCACCGCTTCAAATCTATGAAAGCTGCTAACCAAGTCGTTGACGTCAACTCCAGCGACGATGACACCAATAGTCAGGTGTGTGCTAGTTCATCTTACCACCTTTAATACCTCTGGTTGACAGATACTAATGGTTTTAAGTTTTGGAGTTGTTGAATCTATTAATTGCATCACTTTTCCGTTGTGCTCATCGTGATTCCTGGGGAAACGTGCTGTCGTTGTTATTGTTTGCTTTCTTCTTTGTTTGAATCATACAAGGCATAGCCACAGTGTCGCTTAGTATTGATGACAAGGTTTAGTTTGTATACATTCACGCAGGCTGGTGTTACTAGTTAGATTTAGGTTTCTCTTTGGATCAGAAATAGACTTAATACTTATCCTTACTGCCAAATTATTTACATATCCTTCTCCAATCTATGTCTAGTAAAGTTTGAACTTTGATGAGACTAGATATGGTGTCTTTAGTAACTCCAAGATCGTGTTTGAGTGTCAGAATCTTATCCCAAAAGTATGTGCTGGAGTACTTTATTGGCCAATATACATGAAAACAGTCATCCAGCTTAAAGCCCATATCTATTTATGTGGAGGGCAAGGAACCATTTGTTCTTGAGAGATAGTATGCTTTTATGTGAACGCGTGGATATCCACTCAAACAAAGAGTACGAATCAGAGTTGTCTTTTCTTTTTTCCCATTCATTTTAGTTATACTATTAACAAAAAAGGTATTAGTCGGTCCTATTCATTACCATGATCCTTATGATTATGTATGTATTCGGAAAGAAGCTTAAAGATCTCTTGAGAGGAGAAGAACAGATATCATGCATACATACGTACATATATACGTATATATGTTGCTTGAGTGGGATTATTGGATAATCTTCCAGTCTGGCATGAAAATGATTACCTTATCCTTCCAATTATATCAATAAAAGACCATTTCCAATTTTAATACCACTACTTATTCCTGTCTTTTTGAAGCCGATTCACAGCCTATCATCTAGATCTAGGTCTAGCCTATTTAATTAAAATTCTGGATTTAAAACATTTGTCTATCAATGTGATGATTGGAATATGTTAATTATCCTGGCTAATTCTGTTAGTTAGTAGTAGTTGCTATTCGATAAAATTGTATTTACACGTGAATGATATGAGTGGGGGGCATGGGGGACTAAGACTTAATCTTTAGCACTTCGACGTGAATGTTTATATGTCGCATATATTTCCTAAGAAGAAGTAGATATCATATTAGCGAAAATGAAAATGATTTTTGTTCAAATTGAATATTATAAACATTATTTTATTCAAATTAAGCTAATCTTAGCCGGCTCTTTCGTCTTTGTTATTCCATTATTCTTCTTTCCGGACCTGAATCCTGAAGGTCCATTAGATTAATTAACACAAGCACCTAATGGGCTCTGAAGTGGTGGGCCTGTTCATCTGAATCCTGTCTCTGAAATTTGGAGCCATGGAACATATTTCACAGTTGAAAAAGTTGACGTGCTCAGACTTCCTATGGACTTTTCAACTGTCCTTTTTACTTGGTCCAGGGAATAGAACAATAGGATGATGTTTAATTCTTTTCTATTTCTAATTACCTTGCTAGAAATTGTTTGGAAGTTTGAATTTGGATATGTACTGTGGGTTAGGCCTTGGATTTTCCTGGAGCGAATGTATCATATACAACCGAAATGCGATTCTTAGCCGGGTTGAACCAAAACAGAGTACCTTGTTATCGTGTCCTTGACGACAATGGAGATCTTATCGTTGGCAGTGATTTTAATCAGGTATTAATCCTTCTTCATCAATTCCTTTTATTAAACTTAATTTGTGGACCTCTCACCAAAAACTTATATCGGTCAAGAAAATGTTGAAAGGTTTCACTTTCAGTGTCATGTCATGGTTTCCAGACCTAGTATTTCCTTTAATATTGCAATTATAATAGATTGACCATGATCATTGAACCCCTTATGCCATTAACAGGTGAACGAGGAAGTTGCAGTAAAGATGTATTCCAATATGGCCACCCTACAAGTGATGGACACAATCTTCTATGAAGCACAAAGGCAAGGAAGGATTTCCTTCTACCTCACCTCAACTGGTGAGGAAGCTATAGGTATAGCATCAGCAGCTGCACTTAGGGAAGAAGACGTTGTTTTGCCTCAGGTTAATAATCATAGTACCCAAATATCTGTTCCAGTTATCATGTGACGGGGTTCAAATGATCCTAGATGGTTTGCTTCTGAATCTCAGTACCGAGAGCCTGGTGTTCTACTCTGGCGGGGTTTCACAATTCAAGAATTCGCAAACCAATTGTTTGGCAACAATGCTGATTACGGAAAAGGTCGGCAGATGCCAATCCACTATGGGTCTAATAAGCTCAATTACTTCACTATTTCATCACCTATAGCGTAAGATACTTGTCACCTTTATCACAGTCACTAGTTTATCCTCTTGTTTATATCTGGATATGGATTATTCACTTGAGCCTGACAATTCGTGATTTGGTGTCTGTAAATCTTTTTCAGGACTCAACTTCCTCAAGCTGCTGGTGTTGCATATGCCCTCAAAATGGACAAGAAGGATGCTTGTGTGGTTACATACACTGGGGATGGTGGTACCAGTGAGGTATTATCAGAAAGAAAGAATCTTTGTCCCTTTATGTCCTGAAAAACTTTTTTTTGTCTCAACTTCTGAGTGTCTTGTTATGTTGTAGGGAGATTTTCATGCTGCTTTGAACTTTGCGGCTGTTATGGAAGCCCCAGTGATCTTTATCTGTCGCAACAATGGCTGGGCGATTAGTACACACACAAGGGAGCAATTTCGAAGTAATGTTTTGATTCCTTCTAATAAAAACATCTGAACCAATTTTTGTTACCAGAAAGTAACGTTTATTATGATCTCTGAAGAGGAAACTGATTGTGCACTGATCTTTTCCTACTCTAAAACAAATCCTTGTTGCTTGACAGGTGACGGAATTGTGGTTAAGGGTCAAGCTTACGGAATCCAAGCCATTCGAGTAGATGGAAACGATGCTCTAGCAGTTTATAGTGCTATTCAAAGAGCTCGTCAAATTGCCATAACTGAGCTAACGCCTGTCTTAATTGAGGTACTCAACTTTTCTTAGCATCATCCAGCGAACATGTATTCCCTTAGCTATATAATTCGGTTAACAGTATTATAAATAGCGGACCTCAACAGTAATATTGTCGATGTTGTCAAGTCCGTTATAACAATTTTATCTCTAATATCCTATCATTTCCACGAATGTATTGAAAATCTTGGTTTTAAGCATCAAACTTTCTATAATCAGTTGGCCTGTTACTTTCTCAGGCTCTTACTTATAGAGTTGGACACCATTCCACGTCAGATGACTCTACCAAATATCGACCCCTCAAAGAAATCGAATACTGGAAAAATGCACGAAACCCTGTTAACAGATTCAGGAAATGGATTGAAGCAAATGGCTGGTGGAGCGCAAAAGAAGAATCAGAGCTTCGAAGCAGCATGAGGAAGCAGGTGACCAATGCTGAGAAATAGTTTATGACCTTTTTACACCAAGTTCTGATTGGCAAACCTCATGACATGCTTTCGTGTGCAATTTACTTGTCTACAGATATTGGGAGCAATCCAAGAGGCAGAGAAAACGGAGATGCCACCACTCAAAGAATTGTTCGCTGATGTCTACCATGTTCCACCTGGGAATCTTATCAAACAAGAGAAACAACTCAGGGAAACCGTCAATAAACATCCACAGGACTACCCCTCCAACGTGCCCTTGTAGATTTGCTGAGGAGGACGGGCTACAGATTCCTCAGATATTCATGATAAACAAGCAGTAGCCAGCGAACGTTGCAAAATGGGAAATAACTATATAAAAGTGACATGGTGGCATGTAAATGTAAATTTTATAAATTTAAGATTGTACAATGCACCTTCGTTCACCTTCAAGGTTCAGATAAATGGGGCTGAACAAGCATAAGAACGTGAACACAATAATAAGAGGTGTATCAAGTCCAACGCAAGCTTAGAATTTGCAGAAACCTGACAAGAAAGATTTGTTATCAAGATTTCTCCCTGAGCTAGACTGAGATTGCTATCATGCATCTGAATTTGACTCCGGCTCGTAATTGTCAACTTCAGATTTAGCTATTCCTACGGCAATATTGATAGTCTAAAAATGATTCAATTCATTTGGGTCAAAAACCCTTTCAATTAAATGGAGTTAGCTCAAAAATGAAAGTTCGATAAATGTCTAGTTAAAAAATTCATGGAGAACTAAAAAGGGAAGTGGGAAGGTATGCGTGGAAATCCAAAATATGAAAGTAGAGAAGACGGTAGAAGGTAGTTAATAAAAAATGACTAATTAGGTTGGAAGTAAGGAAGCTATTTCAGACAGAAGTCCAGGATATGGAAGTTAAAGAGATAATAGTAGGTGGGTAGCTAGCATATATGGAAGTGGACGAGTATAGTAAAAATTACTTAAGAATGATAGCATTAAAAATTCACTAGCACCGTGAGGAAAAGAAACATAATTACATTACAACAAAAATTAATCTTTGGAGAAAACTATCAGATTATTACAAAAACATACTTTTCAACATTTTTTACATTGCAAATTCATCTTTGTTATGTTGAATTTTCTTTTGTAATTTGTGATTTTCTTTTAGATGGTCAATTAATTTCTTTACTTCAAATTTTATTACAACATATTTTGGCACTTTTTGTATCTTAGAACTCCATTTTCTAAGTTTTACGAAGCTCATTTATATTGTAAGAAGTTATGTGCAGATTTTGATATAATTCTTCCCTGACATACTCAAATTTCAAATTAATACAAACAGTTTGGCACACCCAGTAGGACACTAATGCCACGAACACATAATAGAAAAGAAATCACTTTGCCTCTAGTCCTAGGGGAAGGAAGTCCCTACAATAGTAAGAAATGAAGGCTCTGTATTGTAAATTGGTACAAAATATTAAAAAGGCAACCTTGTCTTTTGCTAACTTTCCTATTGGCAAGAATATAAAATCGTCACAATGAAACAACGTTGTTTGATCAAACGAAATTCCAAAATTGAAGTCTTATATGGCCTCTATGGTCGAAGTAATCATGATATTAAAAGAGAAGGTTAACAAATTGTTTGTCGCTCTGATATAATTTGTTGGGTAGAATTCTCTTGCTTTAGCAAAACAAATCTCCGAAGGATTTGAGGACATTCTACTCCTAATGCAATGGAATATTAAAGAATGCAATCACCTTCCAACTACTCCCTCGTAAGTGAAGGCTACGCCCCTCCTTATAAAAGAGATGATATTCTTGTGGTGCCTCCTTGCATTAATCTTGAGAATTGTGAACATGCAGGCAGACCCTAAATACTCAATAGACAGGGATTTGGTAGGGAGGCTGAAGCTAACGAACCGCATTACAATTTAGGAGTAAAATTATGGTTGGAATCTGTAATCCTATTATCCCCCATCTAAATGAGATTACAAGTCTATAGGGAAGCCATTAAAGAAGCTATTTAGGAATTGTACAGGCCTGGTTTAAGATAGCTTGATTGCCCAGAATTCCACAAGCCTTATTTGGAATAGATTGACATGAGAATCCTTATCCTTAGGATTATAACATTCCTAAATTCAACTTATTTTTCGGTAAAGACGGTCAATCCACCATTGAGCATATTGCTAGATTCACCATTCAATATGGTGAATTAACTAACTACGAGAACTTTAATTATTTTAAGCTTAGGCTACTCCCGAATTCATTGACGGGAATCACTTTCTTCTATTATGCTTTGTTGCCTAGGAATTCTATCCTTTATTAGGCTGAAATGGAAAGATTGTTTTATAAGCAATTTTTTTAGAGAGCCTGAAGTTGCATAGTTAAGTTATCAAGAGTCACTTAAAAGATTAGTGAGAATGTTGATATGTTCATCACTCATTTTAAGAAAATAAGAAGTCGATGTCAGATTAACTTTCCAGGAATAGAATATTAGCTCAAAGAAATTCCAAGGCTTATAATTTCTTGACTTCTATGCACTAGCAGCAAAATTCTTTGAATACAAAGAACTTCTTAGGGAGGATGGACACAGTAAAAAGAACTCAATAGACATTTATGTTACCCAGACAAATTCTTATAATTTGACAGTAACCGAAGTTAACATCTTTGAAACTTGTGTTTGCTGCTCTTTAGAGCATAAGTCTCTAGAAGTTAAAAAGAAAATATAGGCTCTATCTACTCATGTTTAGTACACTTTTAACACCTCCAAAACAGAAGAGATCTTCGATTATTTGCTACAAAAAAAATTCATCACCTTACCGCCTAAGCATAAAATTCCTACAAAAGAAGAATTTAGAGGTAGAGATTACGACAAATATCCTAATACCTAGAGCCATTTGATAAATTCATGTTGGAGGTTCAAGAATATTGTCTAAGACTGAATCAACAAGGGAATTTTGTTATTCACTGAAGCTAACCAAATTATGCTAATAGATGAGGACCCGTTCTTGCCAAACTCATTTGAAGCTATCCTAAGGTTCTGCTAAACTCAAGCAAGATGATCTATTTGGAGGCTTTAGGTTGTGGTGTCTTAAAGCTCATATGAACTTAAACTAGTATTAGAGTGGAGCTTCTTAAAGGGCCATGAAGAACTAGAAATCATGAGGAAGTAATACTTCAACAGTGCAATAATTGATGTTACCTCAAAAAGCTGAAGGAAGATAGTGCACTCGATTGTGACTGTTCCAGAGATGGAATTGACTCTTAAGTCAAAGTCAAGGTGCTTGGATTAATGGTCCCTGGATCAATCCTGAAGCTGCATAGAAGCTATAGGAGCTTGAACCTATGTAACGTATTGAGTTAGAGCATTAACCTTGGATTCTTTAAAGAACATGCATAAGAATGATAGAAATATGAATCATTAGCTTAGTAACTGCTAATGATCCATATTCAATATAACTACTTCTTAATGTTGTAAATTATCTTTATTGAGTTCTTTTATAACTTGTTATATCTAAACTCATATAAAACATTACCTATTTCCATTTTTAGAAATATAATTTTTTTAATTTTCAAAAAATCATTAAATAAAGAAGATAAAAGATCAAGGAAAGAAATGAAAAACTACATGGAACATATAAAAGCTTTAATTGAAAGCCTCATCATCAAAAGAGAGATTTCAAAAGGCAATATAGTTTAATAATAAAGATAAATAGAATATGTTAATAATAAACTTTAAAAGAATAATCAAGTTAAAAAGAAACTAATTTAGAACCCCAGTCAACTTCAACTTAAAAACTATTGGTATCCATGTTTTATTTTATAATGCCTTTTGATTTTAACAAAGGTTAAAAGATACAAAGTTTTCATATAATTTTATTTATTTGAAAATTTATTAACAATTAAAAATTTTTTATATTAATTTTGTTCAAATTCTTAATAAATTATTATATAATTAGTTGTTGTATATTTGATAGTGTTTATATAAATATTGTTATGTATAGAATTGTAAGTTATATAATAATTTATATTTTAAAATTTTTTATAAATACTAGTTCTTTTTAAATTTTTAATATGACACAATTCTTCTTTAAACAATTCGAATGAAAAAAGAAATTTTAAAATAAATAAATCATACATAAAGGTTATATCTCTTACTATTTAATAACTAACAATCTTTGTCAACTCACTTCTGTTCACCCAAAGAAAAAAACCTCTACGCTTTTTTCTCTGACTAACTTTTTACCTTTTCCTTTTCTCTGACTGCTCACTACTCTTTTTACTTCTTTACCCTCAGTCTTCCTTTTTGCTACTTGGCCTTTCTTTCCCGCTCCTAGGCATTACTGTCCTTTTCTCTAGGCGTTCAAGGTGGCGGAGGCCATAGACTTTTACTGCTTGGTTTGTGCAGGGACATGAGTTAAAACAGGTTCATGAATTGTGTAGGGCTTGCTCAACATGC
>JAOQMM010000006.1:8239439-8257666 GCA_027563515.1 Erythroxylum platyclados
CCTGAAGTCCCTTGGTCTTCTCTACTATGGCAAGAAGCCATTCTTCCTAAAGCCTCCTTCATCTCTTGGTTAGCAATCAAGAACAGGCTTAGCACAAAGATGCAATGGCATGGGGTAGAGGAAATAACCTAACTTATGTAAATTGGAAGCTGAAGATAGAGATCATCTCTTCTTTTGCTACGGATACTTTAAAGCTGTCTGGAACAGGATTCTACACATGTTTATAGATAATGTCTTTTCTTACACTTGGGAGCAATCGGTGGAGTGGGCTATCCGTTATTCTAAGAAAGGTATGTCAAATGCGGTTTTTTATAAGGCAGCTTTTACTACTACTATCTATTCTCTTTAGAAGGAGAGAAACTCTCGTCGGTTCTCTAACCGGGAAGTTGACAAATATCAACTTGCAGAGCACATCATCAACTAGAAAAGAGAAGCCATAATAGCAAAAAATCTACAACTCCATCTATCTCCTGTTATGCGTCATAGATGGCATTTGTAGATTGATCTCCTTACTTGCTTGTCCTTAATTCTTTTGTAATTTTGTTGTACAGTGTTAGCTTGAACTCTTTGTAAGTAGAAGTATTTATATATATATAGATTATCTTTAATTTCCCAAAAAAAAAAATCTTTGTCAACTCTTTTATCTAAGAATGACATGTTTCTTTATCAAGAATAAAGTACCAAGATAATGATATAACGAGATTTCCAAGGTTTTAATTAAATTTATACAAATGATGAACGTTACATCAGAAAATCATGCATGATTTTATTGCATAAGGGAACATATCAATAACAGCTTTTTATCCATGCAAAACCGTAAAACATTGGTAAAGAAACTAGTAAAATCAACAAGTACCTCTTTTATAAATGTTTGAAATAAGTTTATATTATAATAAAAAAGTATGTCATTTCTCAAAATTAAATGATTCCATTAATACGAGGATAATAATTAATAAATCAATAAGATTGGTAATATTTAAATTTGAAGGCAGTTCAAACATAATATTATTAATAAATTTAAATAAATTTGTTGAGTTATAAAATTTTTGTTATGTGTAATGTGAGTTAGTGAGAAAATATAATCTAAATAAAAAAGATGTGACTCCTAAAATTTTATCTAAATTTGATGATAGGATTTTAATATTATCATATTTATGTTTAAAGATTATTTTATGAAAAAGAAAAGAAAGAATTTAAGTTTTTTAAAAATTGATAACAAAAAATATATATTTATCGTAATTACGTTTAAAGATTATATGTTTCATGAAAAGAAAGATACATCCTCCCCTTTAAAAGTGTATATTATTATTTAATCGCAGACAGAGCATAGATGTCCATTCATATCTTCTCCCGAATACAAGATTTGGGCTAAGCAACTCGGAGTCACCGAGGGCAATGTGAAAACTTGTTCTATATGTATCCAAAAACACAAAACTCAATCAACGTGACCTGCAATTTGTCGTAAGCTTCCTTGCTGTCGATACTTCCCACGCCAACATCGACTTCCCCTCCTCCTCGTACCGTGTTCACTGCCGGGCATCCAATTCCAAAAGGTATATCTCCTCTTAGATGCTCTTTGGATCCTCTTTCCTCTCCTAATGACCAACCGTCGTTATCTCTCTAACCAAAACTCCCTGAGGCTAGCCAACACTTCATTGGATGATCGATCACGATCCCAGTTTCCATTTTCATTTCCATTAGAACCAGTTCCGTGGCTTTGGCCTTTAGCACCCTTTATTGCTCAGACCGTCCTGGGGATAAGTTTGAAGAAGCCAACGAGACTTATCATCGTCAGATTGTGGCCTTTTTGGTTTGGGTTTGGCTAGTAAGTCTTTGTACATGCAAACATGGAGAATAATACCCTTTTGCCGTCGTACGTTGTTATTGCTTATGATGCCACCAAGGACCGCGGTGCCCACGAGTTAAGGCTTGTTGTTGAGCAAGTTAGATTGAGGGGTGACGTTCTTCGTTCTGGCAATACGCTTCTTGTCCTTGGAGTTCTTCATAAGGTGCCTAACCCCTGTAAGTTCTTGATTGGTAGTCTACATTTTAATTCTCCCTTGCTCTGTAAGTACCTTTCTTAAGTTGGTGTCCTATGGGTTGTTGGAGAACTTCTATATTGTAGCCAATGATGGTGGCTTTCTTCTAGTTCACGGAATCTGTTGAAATGGAAACATGATGCTCGTACGCGCTCGTAAATGAAAGGAAAATATGAGCTTTTGGAAAGGAGAACGATCAACTGTTTACTATCTTTTCTTTCGGTTGGCAGTGGGATATCTGAAAGTCTGTCCGGATTCTTTTGGTGGAGCAAGTGTTCGTGCCATCGAAGCGGAAGTTGCAAAGAAAGTTGACATGTATACAAGCATGCTTCTTCACAGTGCTTATGTTTGTGAAAAAGAAGGGGTAAGTATCACAAGCTCTCTTTACAAACTCATTAATTTTACAGAAATATTTGGATGCATTACTCATTTGGTCTTATCAGTGCGCCTAATTTATTCAGAAACTTAAAGAATGCTTGTGTTTAGATTATTTAGACACCGAGAGTTATTTTCCAAATAGCTTCTTTCAGTCATACATCATATTATTTGCAAACGTAGGTTTATAGAAACAACCATTTCCATGATGAAGCAAAGTGATTGATTTCTATCTATGAAAGAGATTTTCTTGGACTGTGCAGTGCACATGGTCCCGTCTAGTGTTCATAGTCTCTTCAATTTTGTTCTTCACGTGAATACCGATCTTTTCTATATAGGAACTGTAGTTAGGGTCAAACAATCAAGACCCATATGGGGTAGCAGTTTCTAAAATCACCTGGCTTTAGAAGTCTTTACATTTTTTTTAATCGCAGAATAGATCCACTTGTCAATATTCTATCAGTGTGGTTTAACATAATTTCAAACATTTGAATACATTATTATCATCGTTCGCAGCGGTCCTACTATAGATTAGTAATTATTATTAGAAATAAGATATTTTTGTTGGCAAAGTGCTAGAGAAGTGAAGCTACGAATTGAAAACCAGGTAGACCTTAGCTTAGAACTACAATAGATTATTCCAATACATGCAATACTAGATTATGATGTTGATGCGTTATAAAAAACTTAGTGACCTCTACCGTTGGCCATATAGGCATAATCTTTCTTGCATATTGTACTCTTTGTTGAACATGCAAAAGTGAGGGGCTAAGGAAGCTTATATGAAACAATAATAAAGTTAGAAAGATCCATAAAAGAAAAAAAAAATTAAAAAACTCATAGCCTATTCAAAGAAGGGAAAGGGCGAAATAAGCTCCTAACACATGTTATGTCACACAAAATGGGCCCTAATCTTTTTTTAAAGGTTTAATTAAGACCTGAATGTTATAAGCATAAATAGTTAAGCTCCTTTTTTTTTTTTTGGAAAGTATGGTTAAGGCTATTTTAAAGCAAATTATTGACATAAATCATAAAATATTGATGATGTGACACACACTTTCAGTTCAATTGAGGTTGATTACTCATGCTTGTAACATCAAGGGATTGATTTAATGCTCTAAAACATAGAACTCCATTTTGTATTACTAAACATACTTTAGCGGTTTATTTGATCCTTTTTCCATCCATGATGTTAGTTCACAACATCAAAACAAAAGAGTAAGTTTTAGTGCACATATGTAGGACTTGACTTATCTCTTTATATAGAATCGTGTAGTCAAGCTCATTTACATATTTATTTTCTTAATATTTATTTTTCTTGTGATAATAGGTAAATATTGAAGTTAAAATTACTGCTGGACATCCCATGAAGCAGGTTATTTTTCAAGAAGTTGTTGCCTGTAAAACCACTTGGCTTATACTTGATAGGTAACTTCTCTTCTTTGCATGAATGAGTTAAAAACTTCAGTTTTCTTTTGAATACATTTCAAAGAATAAATATGTAGAAATCCCTCACTTTATAAACTTGCTAGTATGTGAACCTTGGTAGGTAGAGAGGTACTCCTACCTCCTTGCCACCAGGGTAACCCTTGAAGGTTAGTATGCACCTGTTGTGTACTTGTCAATCTTATATTTTGTTGTAGACATTTTCTATCCTAGTCTCTTGGTAATTTGCTAGTGTCTTGTTTGCATACTTCTTGTATATATGGTTATTTTTGGCATGCAATACAATTGAAATTTAGTCATAGAATTGCAAATAATGTATAAATGTTCTCTTTGATTTTTAATGTTCTTTTGCTTGATGATGTCTTTTTGTAAATGAAATGAATATCTATTATAATAGTTTATACTGTTTCTAGCCATAATTCATATAATGTTAAATGGTGAGATTTAGACATTCACCTTAATGGCTTTAGGGCTTTTTTTTAATTTCAGACATTGCTCTGCATGATTGTCACTTATGATTATCCAGTTTTGCATTAGCTTAAAATTATCTTTAACTCAGTTAGAATCAAGCTTTTATCAAATTTGTTGCATTCTATATCCCTATTTTCTTACTCTCTATAATTTTTTTTGAAAAGGTAAATGAATTCATTAATGAATGATCCAAAGGGAAAATAGAAAGTTAGCCTCTTAGGTCCCTTCAGATGAAGGGAACCTATGCATTACAAAATAGTAAGAAAGTAGCTATTTGCTAAATCATGCATGACAACTTGCTTATAATTACCCTCTACATAAAGAATAATAAGCTAGAATGCACTAGGGACCATTTTGCTAAGTAAGTTGTGGAATAGCTAGGAGATTTAAGTAGGGATATTTCATTTGGAGGGTAAAGGATATCTGCAACACAGCCAGAGGTTATAGGCAACAACATGCAATCTTATATCTGATTAATTAGCTTTTGGAAGATGAGCTTCTCTTGCAATGCTTGCCTTTGGAATATTCTTCTTTTTTTATTCCATAGCATGTTAACTGCATAGCCAAAAGCCAGATGAAGAATCCTAAAATCCTTCTTTTTGTATTTGTTTTTCAAGGAGAGCCATATTGCAAAATCCTATAAGCTTGAGCTATCACAAATTGCAATCACCTTATTTCTATTTCCAGATGCTTTGAGAAATTTTGGAATTTAGAAAAGATGATCAGTGGAGTCTTGCTCCTCCTTGCATAGCAAACATATGGAAGGGAAGTTTGTAAACTTAGATAGCTTGCAATTATACTCAATTTGTCCTTCAGAGTTAACCAGAGAGTTAGTGATACCAGGGTTGACCAAATTTTAACTACACTGCTTTGTACCATCCTACTTTAGGAGCCTAGAACCTTATCAAATCCTTACAAGATGCATTCAAAGATATCCCTGAAGGGTGGTAGCTCCACTAAATCTTATTCTCTTAATTGTAAGCATCCTAGTCCTAAGAGAGCATCTTTGAAACCTGAACTTGGGAGCATTGATATGTTTTTATAAGCATTTCTGAGAGCTTGGTACACATTCGCATTGATAGTTATCAAGCTTTTTAATGAATCAAGTTCATGATTACTGTTTAGAGGCCTTATAGCTAACCAATTATCATGCCAGAAATGGGTGGAAACACCATTACCAACTTTGGAGAATATCTGTAATCTGATTTGGTTCCTCAGCTTAAGCAGGTTCATCATGGTCCACGATGAGTTATACTTTGGTTGAGTTGTCCAGAAACTGGTGCTAGTTAGGTAATGCAAGTGTAACCATTTGGTCCATAAGGAGTCCTTATCAACTAGGATTCTCTAGATTCTCTTTAGAATAAACATATTATTAGTGTTCCTAATTGAGGCTATACCCAATCCCATTTCCAACTTTGGTAACCAAAGCTCCCTCCACTTAACGTTGGATAGGGCATGTTTGGAGCTGTCCTAGAAGAGAATGCCTCATCAACCTTTCAATGGTCTACACTACATTCAAAGGAAGAAAAACATGTGAGGACCAATAGATGTGTAGGCTATTGATCATAGGGTTTATCAATTGAGCTCTTCGATCTATAAATAAACTCAAGTTGCACCAGTTTGAAATGTTCCTTTGGATCTTCTTTAGAAGATGTTTGAAGTCATTGTTATAAAGCCTCCTGAATGAAATGGGGATTCCAAGACAGCATTATGGAGGTTTCTTGGCTTTTAAACCTGTCAATGGAGAGAGTCAACCAATTAAGTGAGCTATATTTTCACCAATTATTGACTTTTTTTTCTTGTTGATAGCTAGCCTAGAGATCTTGTGATTGTGTTCAATGTTAATAATAGAGAACTAGCTGAACAATGGCATGAACAAAGTTGGAAAGTCTAGTGCTTTGAATGTATTGAGAATGAAGCTCCAATCTATTGTGTTAAAGGCCTTTTGAAAATCAATTTCGATCTTACAATCCTTACTAGATTGTTTCGTATTGTAATTTTTGAATAGCTCTTACGTTGGACAAATGTTATCTCCAATCATTCTACCTCTGATGAAAGCTATTTGTGAGATGTCAATGTAATTAGCTAGTACACTCTTGAGCCTGTTAGCAATAATCTTGGATTTAAAATCTTTCAAAGTTTAGGGGGATTTGACATTAGGGATCAAACAAATAAATGTCTTGTTAATTTCCTTGAGCATCTTACCATGTGTGAAGAATTCAAGCACAATGCCCACCACCAAATCCTTCAACAGTGGCCAGGACTTATGGAAGAATAGAGCATTTAGACTATCTGGTTTAGGAACTTTTTGATGGTTGAGTGCAAATATGGCTTTTTTGACATCATTTGCATTAAATGATTTTGATAGAAGTTCCTTTTGTTGAGGACTTAGCTAGTCTTTCATAATGGACTCAAGAAGTTGAACTGAAGACATACAAGATGGGCTGGCCCCATAAATAGAAGTAAAATAGTTTTATGCCACCTTCTTTAACTCTCTTTATATTTCTGCCAACTATCCATTATCTTTCATTAGACTTGTGATTTTATTCACATTTTTTTAACAGCACTGAATTGTGGAAACAAGCTAACTTCTGTTCCTTCTATGAGCCATTGAATTATAGATCTTTATTTCAATATAGATTGGTTAATGAAGAGAGCTTGCTTGTATTGAAGCAATGCATCCTTTTCCTTTAGATGAAGTTTTGTGTCTGTTGGGTCTGAGTATAACAAAAGCTTGGATAGATTTAAGCTTTTCTCTAGCTTCAACAATACTCTTCTTAATGTTCCCACCTTTTTGGTATTGAGGATTTTAAGTTGCTTCTTGACCTACTGCAGTTTTCTCAAGCAGACAAATATTCTATGATCTACATTTAGCTTGAGACTTCTTTTAATTGCCTCTTTGAAACCTTCCACTTGTGCCAGGTAGTTTTCAAATCTAAATGGAAAATTCCTTTTCTGATTAAAATTCCATTTTTAAACCACACTAGTGAATGGTCAGAAAATAATGGTTCAAGAAATCTTACCTTGTTGTAGGAACTTAGATATCCACTATGAATTGATCAATGCTCTATCTAGTTTTTTCCTTAAATGCCAAGATCCCATTTGCTTGTTTCTCTAAGTAAAAAGCTTGCCCTCCATTTTCACATCTGTTACTTTCCCTACATAATTTTTGAAGTCTTCTAAGTAATTCCTTAGAGTGGCATTACCCTCAGCCTCGGAGGGGTACAAAGTGTTATTGAAATCCTTTAGAATCAACCAAGGGGAATTGATAGACAATCCCGAGTTCCTCAAGCTTACAATATAGAGTTGATCTTTGAAATGCATGGTTTGAACCATATATAAAGGTAATTGTCATATTTTTTCCTGTTTGCTTCAGCCTTATTGAAAGATGTACCATTTGATCCGTGCAAAGTGATTGAATCACTTCAGTTCTATTTGGATCATATCATACTATTATTCTCCCATAATAGTGGCATTGATAACTTGTAATAATCTACAATTACTTACAAAACACCCTAGGTTGTTACATCGACCTTCTATCAACTTAGCCTCCAAAAATCCTACCAAACAAGGTTTCAATTTTTTGAGGAAATCATGCAGGGCATTTTGTCTAATAGGGCTATTTATCCCTCTTACATTACATGAGAGGATTGACATTATTTGGAAGGAGAGGAGGCTTTCTTCTTTCTACTTGATTTCCTCCTTATAGCTAGTTGAAATTATGGGTTTACTTTTGTGTCTTTGTTTCGGGGAAACAAGATAGATTTAGTGGTGATTCTCAGTTTGCTCCCCATTGAAGATGTAAGATATCTATTGTTTGACATTTTGTCTTGTCTGTATTAGTTTCCATATCTTCATAGGGCACTTAAGTAGAGCTCACCATCCTCAAGGCACCCTAAATGATCATCTTTGTTGCCATCCTTAACCTATAGTTCCCTCTTTTCAAAAGTGATAGAGCCATCATTTTGTAACACCATCTCTGTTTTTCCATTCTTAGTGATCTAGTTTTCGAGTTCAATTGTATAAGTTCTTTAAAGCTTCTTGTATTGAATATTCTTCTTGTTGGCTTCCAAATCCCACCTTGATTCTTTTCAGGCCTCCAGGAGTATGTTATAAAAGCTACGTCCTCAAATAGGTTGTCATTTTCATTAATCCTCCTAAAAGGAGTTTCATCTAGAAGGGATTGCTAGATATCAATCAACACACACAACCTTGCATAGTTGATTTTCCTCATGCTAGTCGTTGCCTCATCTAAATAAAGGGGCCTTCCCACATAACTTGCTAGGTACCTTAGGCCTTCTATAGTCCAATATTCTAGGGGTACCTTATGAATGTTAATCTAAATAGGAACTTATTAGAGTTGGAAATCTTGACGCTGAATCCCTGGCTTCCATTTTTGTAAAAAGATGGGTTTGGCATTGAAGTGCCAAGACCTGTTTCTATAATTTTTTGTGCTTGGGAGGGCGAACTAAGCCTAAACAAAGAAAGATGCTCCTCATTTAAGAGGAATTCTAGAAGACCAATCTTATTCAAGTGACTCTTAGCCTATTTGCTTATTGCTAGAAATGATGGTCTCCTACCTTGCAAAAAACTAATCAAAATGGCATTCCACTTAGATATACCATCCTTTAGGATTGAGACAGGCGGGTGACAATGGTTTTACCCTTTGGAAGGAGGAACAAAGTGAAGATTAGAAGTTGGAGTGATGTCATTGAGAACTTGCGACCAAGTTCTTTTGGCCACGCTACGGGTGGAGGTTTGAGGAGGAGCATAAACAACTTTATTCGTAGGGGGATTGGAAGGGGGTGAGGAACTTGGCTGGTCAGAAGAATTGGTGGGAGTAGGTGACTGAGCTTAAGAAGGAAAGATTCTAAGTTGACCAGAAGAGTTGTTGTGAGTATAACTTAGCAGATGGTGGAGTAGGGCAGAGTAAGAGGACATGGGTGGGAGATTTGAGTGTGGGAAACTTTCTAAAGGTAGTTCAGAGTTCAACATTGCTAAAAATGGAAAAAAACTATAAAGTAATGGGGGGGAGGGGGAGAGAGGAGGGGAAAAAGTGGAAAAACATAGGCTAGGAGTAGGAAGGAGTTGAGACCACTTGTGCGAGGCACAAGGAGGGAAATAGCTAAGAGATTACTAAGTGTAGGAAGAAGGGGAGTCGAAGCCACTAGTGGTAGTAGAAGCCAAGTAGGAAACAAGCTAGAGGATAGTGGAGGAGAAATGAACCTGATGGTAGGGATGGGGATAGGATGGATGTAGTAATAAGGCAAGGTTTTTCCATTATAGCATTCCTATGCGGCCATGCAACTTGGTTAGAGAGAAGTTAGAGCTTCTTACTAAGCCAAGAAGATTAATCATTTTGCTTTCTCTATAATATTACTTAGACAATATATCTCAACTTTGTTATCAACTTTACAACTATTGATTCATCTATTGCATGTTGTTAAAATTTTAATCTTTTATTTGCTTCTATATTTTCATATTTGGACAGGCACTTAAGGCGGGATATACAGTTTTACGTGAAACAGATACCTTGCATAGTTGCTTCAGTTCAAGATAACTTGGCTGTGGAACTTGTTAGAGCTCATACCATTGAAAAGATTGACGTTTCAGAACAGAAGTTGTTTTATTCTATGTCCAGACCTGTTCTGCCACTAAATTCTCAATATGCTAAGAATAATGATCAATCTATAATATCTTGTGAAAGCTACTCATTATCTTTTGGGTCAACTGAGTTCTCAAATGCGCTCAAAGAAGATCTGTTGCCTTCATCTTCTAGTAGATCTTGGGAGAACATTTTTCCTTTGGATTTTGGGATTTCTAGAAAACAAGAGAGAGCAGGTTAGCAAGTTTTTTCTTATCTTACTTCTTCTCTATCTACGCTTTGTGCATGGAAGTGTTCTTTTTTCTTTTTCTTTTTCTAGCCTTTATATGAATATTGTTGAGAGATAAAATAGATATATTGGATTAACCCTAATTCATCCATATATTAATATTATATATATATATAAACATGTAAGTATATATAAGGATTTTACATAAATTTCCTTATAACATCTCTATATTCGTACTTTCAACAAATACCAAGCAACAAATTTATGATCCCTTGCATGGTTACCCGTCATGGTATATATGTATATATACATGTCTTTAAGATATTATATTTTATGTTTATAGAGTAGGAATGATAGTGTACTACTTTAAGATACTTTTAAGTTTGGACTTTGCATTCAGTTGTGGATTCTTCAATATGTGGTGCAATGTTCAAATTATTATGATTTCAATGCATCGTCCAAATTTTTGGTACTAGTGTTTATTCACTTATTCCTTCATTCATATTTTCTTTTGTGGGTGATTCATTCCTTCCATTGGACCAAAAGCTTTTAAAATTCATCAAATTTCTAGTAAATTACACCTTCTGCAAATGAGGTTACTTTAGTGATAAGGTAATGTAGGAGAAATAGAAGATCTATAAACTAGTGGCTAAAACACACAAAATTAGGAAATATCGCTGACGTTAGGCTATTGGAATATCAAGTTTTGTTTTTGTATTTCATCTAACAATGCTGAAATTTCATATTTGATATAGCTGATCTTTAGGGTTTGTTTGTTGGAAATTTAAGACTAGGATTTTAGGATTTTGGTTGCTAAAAATTGAGGTTATAATTGTTGAAATTTAGTGAGGAACACAAACAATGGAGAGTAGGAAACTAGGAATCACTTTTAGGGTCTAAGAATCACTTTTTGAAGAAAGTAACACACCCTCTAGTTGAAAACTCAAGTTAGTAAAAAAGTTCATGATATCTTGTTATTGAAGGGTAGAATACATGTATTTATAGAGAAGTTCTTAGAACTCTTGTTCTAGTAGGAAAAGGTTACTAACAAATTTAAATCCTATTCTAATAAAAATTCTATAAGTTTAAGTCATAAATGAATTGGATAACATATCTAAACTAGAATAACTTAGTTATCGTATTGCAACTTCCTATCTAATAAGGAATTCTAACATAATCTAAATTTCAACCTTTGTTGTCTTTGCTATCAACTCAATTCTCATCTTTCATCCCACCAAATTAAGGCTTGTAGTTGACTAATTTTCCCTCTTTTATTTCTTCTATGATCTTTAAGCTTTTCTGCATCATAAGGGCTACTTTCTACTCCTTCTAGAGTAATAAAGGCTAAATTGTTGAGAGTTGAATAAATTGCTAAGCTTCAACATGCTGCTTGACATTACTAAATTAGGTTTTAGTAGGTCTCCCTTATTACCTTCCAATGTCAAAAATTGTGCAATGAGATTTTAACATGTGATGGATGCCTATTTCATCTGATAAACCTATGAAGATGGTAGTTTTTATCAAATAGGAACTATGCAAGATGAAAGCCTCATGCATGATTTTAATGATTCATGTCCCACATCACCAAACTATTTAGCTCAATGTGTATGCAATCAATGTTCTTGTGTATTTCTAAAGTCAGTGCCATAAAACTTGAATTTAACTGCTATTTTAAAGATAATAAATGATTGTTTGGCTAAATCCGTTGCTTTCTTAGCTTATCTTGTTAGACACCTGGCTATTGCCTTCTTTTGGAAACCAAACTCGGGGCTCTAGCTTCCACTGCTATATACTCATCCTTTGATTTTTTGTTTACTTAGCTTTCTCCAACTTAATTTGGTTTCTCGTTTCCCTCCTTCCTCTCATATTTTCTGCCTTTACTTTCCTCTTCCAGGAATTCATTTTGTCCTCTTATGTCCCCATCTTTTTGTTTTCCTTTTCTAGCATAATGTCAAACTCTGAGCTTCTGACTTCCGAGGAATTTTCACCTTTAGTTCTTATTTCACCTTTACCAAACCCTTGAAGCTCCTCATGTTACTCAAACCTCAGCTCAGGAAGCTTGTACCTCTACTACGGGATCCCAAATCAATGCCCTCAATAGGAAGACTTGGAGACAGGTTCTAGGTGATACTTCACAATCACTAAAGTTTCACTACTGCCCTCCCAGTTCTTCAAATGGGAGAATATTAGTGGCTCCTAACGTAGACATCTTGACAAAAGTTGTAGCAAAGCATGAGGCAATTGTGTTAGGATTTTTCATGGACAAAAGACCTGCATTCCTTGGCTTAAAATGCTTAAGAACATTACTAATGGGAGCAAGATGGTCTAAAAAGGTTCTACTCAATGATGAAAACTTATTTCTCTTTCAAGTTTAACTCTCCTAATTAAGCTCAAAATATTCTTGAATTTGGCCCTTGGCATTACAACTTCAAACCTCTTTCAACAAACTTGGAAACCTAGCATCAAGCTCCATAACCTTAAGCAAAAAGGATCCCCCTCTAATTGAACATTAGCAATATCCCTCTAGAACATTGGACCATTAAGGGCCTCAGTCACTTGGCAAGTTTCATTGACAAACCTTTGTGTTCGGATGAATCAACTACCAATATGAGGAGAGTGAGCTATGCTATAGTGTGTATGCTTATTGATATGAACCAAAATATACCAGAGACTATCCCTTTATTAAGGCTAGATGAAGAAGACAACCTATTTGATGATGTTGTATCGATCATTTATATAGAGGCATAATGTGGTTCTACAAAAGCAAGCATGGAAACCAACTGGAAAAACTTTCCAGGCAGGAAAATACAAGGAGCTTATGCAGCTGGAATCTAATTAAGAGGTTGGTAGCAAAGACGATGAGGTGCTTGAGAAAACTACAAAGGAAAGTAATTAGAGATTGTGTGATACTCTTCAAACCCAAGGAGGGGATGCCAATAAATAGGTAACTCTTCCTAATTTCAGGATCTTAATCAATTACACAATTATGAGGAACACATCTTAGAAAAGAGAGATGCTCAAAAAATCAAAATTCAGAAAAAGCACTTTAAGGGATAGATAAGAATGCTGTTTAGAAGGATGACAATATTGGAACTCGTTCTACAGTTGAAGAACAAGAAGACAATGCATTAAACACCCCCTGTTCTCATTTGAACACTACAACAAGAGAGGTAACTACAACAAGAGAGGTAGAACAAAAAAAGAACTCCTAGAGAGTCACTAAGAAGGAATTCTAAGAGGAAGCATAAGACTTCAACTCTCTCCTCCAAACGAAAATCTTAGCCTAGAATATCAAGAGGCTTAATAGTCATAATAAACAACAAATGCTTGTTGATTACATTCAGGATACTAACCCATTTCTGATAGTTCTTTTGGAAACTAAGATCAAGGAGAATAATTACAAGAGTATGAGACTCTTGAAGAAGCACTGGACCATCGTCACCAACCACCACTATCATCATAATGGAAGATTGGTAGTGGCTTATGAACCAAGTAAATTGGAGGTAACTCAATCATCTGTTGAGGATCAGTTGATTCATATTCACATCAAAATGGAATAGATTAGTGCTAGCTTATATATGCTTTCGATCATGCTTTCTAGAGAATTATTTTGTGAAACGAATTGAGAGATATTAGAGCCACTATGAATAAGCATTGGCTGGTTCTTGACGACTTTAGTAGCATGATTCACTTTATTAAGTTGAAGGAATTGCTAGGCTAAGCCACACAGATTCTTAATTGGAAAAGGAATTGAAGATTTTCATTTATTTTGTTCTTATTTGTTTAGGATTTAATGTCTTTTAAGGAATAACAAAATCCTTATTAGAGTAAGATTCAATTTTCATCTGAGTATTTTAAGTTAGTCCTTATGTAAGTGGGATTAGCATCAACACGACAAAATCTACATATAAGATTGAATCTTTCAATTATGAGGTAAAGGAAAGAATTTTCAGTTTATGAATTTCAAAGTGAAAGTTCGATACTTTCTGATCTAAGGGTGATTCTAAAATTCTAAATGTGATTTTTAGACATTTGGTGTAATGCCTAGTTCTTTACAAACCTAAATGTGATTTTTAGGAGGTGCTAGTGTGATGCTAGTAAATCTTTGTCTAACCTGTTTTAAAGTTTATTAATATTAGTAAAGAGATATTCAAATCAATTATATTTTTCGTAGATATTACTTTTTAGAATACAATAATTATTCCTATTTTCAATTTTCAATTTGCAGGAAAGCTAACCTCTATCTGTCGTACATCATATCCCCCGAGAGAATGTCTAAGACAATTATAGTGAAGCATGCTTCCCAAAACTTTGTATTAATACTGAATGGGAAATGATTAGTTACACTTCTTAGATTAGAGCAGAAATCAAATGTGAAGTGCAGTAATGATGAAAATATAATATTTGAATTGAACTGAGAGTCAAAATAGAACTAGGAAACTTATTCAGTTGTCTGTTTTGAATGGTTTGTCCTGACTTTACTGACAATTTCTGTGTGCTTGTGCCAGAAAGTTAATAATGTAGCTATGCTGGAAAATGTATGTCATGTCTTGGTCAATAATCATATGAGCCTGGCATCAAAGGCCTATGCAGTTAGCAGGAAAACTATATTGTCTGATTGCTTGTTCTATTGTGCTCTCAGATATCTATGTAGTTCCCTCGAGATAAAGGTGTGCTTGTAAATTGGTTACCATTTGTAGTGATATGTAGTGTATTATACATTCCAGGTTCTTCCAAACAAATGGAGAATACATACCCTTCTAGGAATCAGATCATTGTGAAACATCATAAAAGTGGCTCC
Organism: Erythroxylum platyclados; assembly: GCA_027563515.1. NCBI lineage: Eukaryota > Viridiplantae > Streptophyta > Magnoliopsida > Malpighiales > Erythroxylaceae > Erythroxylum > Erythroxylum platyclados. The sequence continues at coordinate 8,254,406 of JAOQMM010000006.1, forward strand.
CAATTCAGATCCTCGAAAGCACCAATTCTCTGTTCTGTTTGTGGGACGAGGACTGAATTGTATGTTGATAAAATGCGATTCACATTTGCTGAGATTCAGCAGGCAACGGATGATTTTTCAAAAGATAACTTACTAGGGGAAGGTGGATATGGTCGTGTTTATAAAGGTCAGCTAAGAGATGGACAACTGATTGCAGCAAAAGTTCACAAAGAAGCAAGCACACAAGGATTTACGGAGTTTCACTCTGAGGTTTATGTCTTAAGTTTTGCCCGGCACAAGAATATTGTTATGCTTTTGGGTTTTTGTTGCAGGGAGAAAATTAACATTCTAGTTTATGAGTATATTTGCAACAAATCTCTTTATTGGCATCTATTTGGTAAGCATCTTCTAATAATAATGATCATCCATGTAAGCTTTACTAATTCTGAAGCATGACTACAATCATGAGCTTAACTAGTATACTTTTCATTATGTAGACAAGACAGCAAATACTCTTGGGTGGCATCAAAGATTTGCTATCGCCATTGCAACTGCAAAAGGGTTGCGGTTCCTGCACGAAGAATGCCGTGGTGGGCCTATAATACATCGGGACTTGCGACCAAGCAACATACTGCTAACACATGACTTTATTCCAATGGTCAACTTCTCTGCCTCTTAGAGTTTTATACGCTTGCATTAATGCTCTACTTTTATTTGTTACTTGTAGATAGACCATGTAAACAGATAGGAATTCACTTTGTAGAATATGCATATTCAGTTATATTAATCATTTGTATTGTGGTAGGAAATAAAATTTAAACTATCCAACAATTCTCATTTGTATTGTGACTATTGCTCTTCTTAGTCTTTTCCAAGCTGAGCCGGGTAAGATCAAACAATTGAATGCATAATTACTGTATTTCTTAACAAGCCATAATTAGTTTTAAAAAAATTGAAAATTCCTTTCCCTAAAAGTTTATATCCACTGATTAGAAAATAACACTTAAAAAAGGACTGTTTATTAGTTTTCTTTAAATAACAATCCTAGAGAATGCCTATGAATCTGTGTTTCTGTCATCACTCAAGAAACAGTGAGAGGTTTCTTTTGCATCATGTTACAATAACAATAGACCAGATAATCATGATAGAATGCAATAACTAAAAGGTCGAACTTAATATCTGTTTGTTTTTATATGTTTTACCTAGGGTGTGGTAGTTATAACTAAGACCATCTCAGTTCATGGAATGATTTATCCACATACAGCTTGGTGATTTTGGCCTTGCAAGATGGAAGAATGGGGATGATCCTGTTCAGACTAGGGTACTTGGCACATTTGGGTAAGCACTATAGAGGCTTCTCAGTTTCTAGCATTGAATGGTGGAGTATTGAAATACAATTGTTGAAGCTTAGTTTGCAGCCAAGCAAATTCAAGTTGTCTTCTGGATGATGTAGGTATCTAGCTCCAGAGTATGCAGAGAATGGTGTTGTTTCTGTAAAGACAGATGTCTATGCATTTGGCATTGTTCTTCTGCAGCTAATATCAGGACGTAAGGTATTTGATGAGAAAAGAGTGGAAGGACAACAATCCCTACACCAATGGGTACGGTTTTGCTATTTCACTTTCTCAATTTGCACAATAATATTTTGTCATGGGATGCTAATCATTTCTTTGTTATTGCTCATATATATGCTTTCCTATTATGAATCTTAGGCAGAACCACTACTTGATGGGCTTGCTCTGCATGAACTTATAGATTGTCGCCTTGGAAAATCTTATGAGAGGAATGAGTTGCATCTCATGGCTAAAGCAGCTTACTTGTGTATGCAAAAAGACCCTGGATTGCGGCCATCAATTGGAGAGGTACTTGCATTTCTCCAAATATGTTTACTACTTGCATCTTCAGTTGGGAATTGTTAATTAACTAATACATTTTAGACAAGTTTAAGAAAATATCTTTTGCTCCTTAATAGTGACTGATGTGCCCACCTACGGAGCCTGTGAAATGCTAGTTATTACCACAATACATCTTGTGGACATTTGTTTAAGTATCTGTTTTTTTCTTGACAGCAATACGCAAATGCAGGCTTTTATATAGTGCTGAAGACGATCTTTAGGAACTTGCAGTATACTTTTCCATTGGCTATAGTTTAAACCTGTCTATCTTTTATCTTCAATGTTTCTTTTCTTGTCGGATTTTGATGAATGATTGCTTACAACAGGTTTTGCGCCTTCTCGAAGGAGATGATAAATGTGTAAAACAAATGAAGGAGCGATTTGCACCTCAAAAAAAGAAGCATTGAGACATGTGATAAAATATGTTCCTATGCGAAATTGTTAGTAAACAAATGGCCTTTTGATGTTACTATATGCTATGACCTCTGCTCAAAAAATCTCATACTTCACCAAAAGGTCGGGACAACGCTAAACAACGAGGCACACGTCTAGGGAGATTAGAGTAATGATATAATTCGTGAGTTCCGAATGTTTCTCATATGCCTTCCGAGTTGGCCTTTGTTTTACCAGTCAAATTTGCGTTTCTGGTTATGCTTTTGCATAGGACATTTTGAAGTCAACCACGGAAGAGCAGAAATGGAGCTTCAGAATCACGGCTACATCCAAATGCTATCGTTTGCGTTTTGATGAAAGCATTCACTTATGTTAAGTTCTTGGCTTCAATACTAAACCCCTTTTTTCTTGTACAGAATATCTGCCCCATTGAGTCCATTCCGTTAAGATGGATGGTGTATAATCGTGAAGTCTTTCGCCCATTTTTTATTTATTCATTTTTGCTTCAGAACTCGTACAATGTTTTAACCTTGGAGTGCCATGATCTTTGTGAATAAAAACCCAAAAAACGTGAATTACTCTTTCATAATCTGCTCATATATTTCATGCTTCCATGTTCTTTATCATCATACAACTTCAGTACGGTGCCCAGATCCTCTTCCTCAGGATTTACGGTTGATTAGAAACCTGAAATGTTTTATATTGCGTGAATGGTTATGGAAATTTTGACAATTTATTTGTTCTTATTTATGTATACTTCTTTTGAAATCTTTTGTCTAAGAGAGTTCTGTAATATGTAACGGGTCTTTAGTTACGTATCTCGGATCGAACATGAAAGGGTAAGAAAAGAAGAAATGCGGAAAATACTTAATTTCGGTCTCTGAAATTTAAACGAGCTTTCTGAAGCCGAAACGATCGGGTTGGATCTGAACCTGTCAGTGTGCGGCCTTACAGACATGCTCATCACCATAAGAATGAGATTGAACGACAAGTT
>JAOQMM010000006.1:8271245-8286875 GCA_027563515.1 Erythroxylum platyclados
GTGATCTGCGCCTGCTCGACGTCCTCGCGATCCGCGACGCGGAGATGAGCTCCATCGCGCGCGTGATCTTCTTCGTGGTCTGCGCGCTCCGGATGCGCGAGCGGTAGACCCGGACCTGGGCCGGCACGCGCTACCTCCGGTTCCGGGTGATCTGCGCCTGCTCGACGTCCTCGCGGTCCGCGGCCTCGAAGCTCTCATGGGTGGTTTTGTATATTTGAATGTTAATTAGGATGATTTCCATATATGAAAGACTTATTTAAACATTATATATAAAATATTTGGATTAAATTTTAATTTTGATAAAATAACTTAAAGATGAAAATACCTTATGCCTATTACGTACTCACTCACTTTCTCTCATTTCTTTGGAAACTAAAGAAATTTATTTCCAATAAAATAAAAGCCACCTTACAAAACATTGATACAAAGATTAATTCCTATCTTAGAAAGTTTGAGGACTAGTTAATTACAAAATAGTGACTTTTTAAAAAAGGACGGTGATACAAAAATGAACACTGTTATAATATGGAATTTTGGACAAGTGTCAGACTAATACGGTGCATATTACCTTGCTTCTACTACTGGTCTCTTCGAAGTTTCCTTGTTTCCTTCTTTTCCAACTTTTGTTCTTTTGTTCTTCTGATTCAACACACTTGAGGCATGTGTATTCTACCTTTTGAATAATTTTCCTTCAAGTTATCCATGATCTCTTGATAATGTTCCTCACTACCTTCTAATTATTGTTTGACAATAATGCTTGTTGCTCAAGGCTCTCTTATACATTGTCTTTCACTATACTCCCATTATCTTCTTGAACCATGTATTGAGAATCATTATATGTTTGAGCCTTTGGATTTCTTGCTTTGTTTCCTTCCAGTTAATTATGGTCCCAATTTATTCTAAACATGAAGCTACAATTTAGGTGCAGTTTCTTTACTATTAATATTTCCCTTATACCTTGAATAATGTATTGACAGAGTGTCCGTGCCTCCTAATTTGTGTTCTACAACCTTCTATAATTTCTCCCTTTATATTTTATAAATTAGATGACTTGTGCTCATTTTCACTATTATGGAATCACTGAGGTTACTGAATTTCAAATATAATACCCAATCAATAGTGTCTTCCGTAAAAGTGTGAGTACATTACAAGTTAAGCCTTTATGATATATTTCTCCAAACGCCAAAAGAATAATTACAAGTGAAAAGTATATGGTCTCTGGTCTTAGGATGAGAGTGACCAAAAGTATAGACATTAATTCCTATATGGTTCATTCTATCTAATATAGGAAGCCTGTTTTGGATGGCCAACCATATGATGAAAGAATGTTTAAGAACTTGGAGCTTGAACTAGACTAGTTTATTCCATCTTACCTCCTAAGTCATATGAGTGAACATACTTGCATAAGAATAAACTTGCCTTCTTCATTCTCTCCTCTGGTTTACATACAATCATAAAATTATTATCCTAAAAGTACAAAGATATGTGAAGTTGAATTTCTTTGAAATCTTAACCTTTTGAAAATATTTTACATCAAATTATTTACAAATTCCATAAATTGTACATTAATTAAAAAAATTTACTAACAAAAATGACCCTTTTTTACATAAAGGAAGTCAAATATTGAACATTAAAAACATAATCAAAATTCATATATTTTTTTTACTCCATAAGAAATTAGAAATACGTCTAGTATATATATAAGTTAGGAAATTTCATTAAAGAATCATAAGCCGCAAGCCACGTTCAAAATTAGTTTATGAAAATAAATAAAACTAATGAATAAAAAAGAGAGATGCAAATGTTAATCTTTGTAACTCCAACTTTATTGGAAAGAATGCAATCTATCTTGAGAATGAACATAACAAAGGATATAAAGTTAAAAAAAAGAAATGTGGAATGTTAGGTTTAAAGGGAAACTACAAAGAATTCAAATGTTAATATCTAAGAGTAAAACTTCATTAAAGGATGACCAATCAAATTCTTTATATAAGGTTGGTTTTTCTTTAGAATCCATTTGCTCCCTACTTTTACCCAACATTTAGACCTTCTTGCTTCCTTCTCCCTCTCGATTTTTCAACCTTCTTTCTCCCTATTTCTATGACTACCCTTGCCTTCTTTAGCAATTGTCCTCATTTGATCTACTACCCTTAGATAAGTTGTGCATTCTCGGCTAACAAGGGTACTTTAGTCTTTTCCTCCAATTGCTTTCACCCTTCCAACATCCTTTACCATTTGTGGAATGAATTTTTAATTTTTTCCCCTACTTTTATTTCCTTTATTGCCTTTTCAAGCTTAATGTTTGAACCGACACTAGTTATTAACCAATGTTTATTAAACCAAAAAAACTTGCCTACTCTACCTCCAACTATATTTACCAATAGGAGCTAAAGAGAAGGACTTCATAGAAGCAGGAAGTGGGTGACCCTCCATCTATCTCACTCCACTTCTATCTGCCCCTAGTAAAGGAAGGAGTTAGGATGGTCTTTCTTCATAATTGAGTCTTTCTTCATAATTGAATTACTTAAAAAAAGGATCCACCACTTAGGCTTCAACTTTGGTTAGTTATTTTTCAAGGAAAAGGCTTGTTTTTCTAGTTGTCTACCAGTGGGCTAATAAGAATTAGAGGAATTTAGGGCTAAAAGAGGTATTCCTTAATAAATAAAACCTCTTCCTTTTCTCTTTTTGCTAGATAGATTGTACTAAAAGAGCTCTTAAGAGCAGTCCTTGGTGAATGCAAAATTCCCTAACATTTCTTCAATTCTAAAAATGTAGATTACCTTTGGAAAGAATCACAGAAAACGCATATTCCTTTATGGATTAACTTTTATAATATTCATTTAGATTAGTGGTCTAAAAGGGACCTTAGTCACCTTGCTTTCGGAACCCAAAGTGCATGGATGAGAATACAATGCCAAGGAAACGTGTAGAAAATGCTCGACTATATGTTATAGTGGAAATAGATTCTGAATTACCAAACACAATTCCTATAATCAGATTGAGTGAGGACATAAGTTTGGCACATGACTCAGTTAAATGCTTTTATTCATGGAAGCCTATTTTAACCCAGCATAACAAGGTCTAGAGGCCAACAGGGAAAATGTTTTTCAAGGGTGACTTTCAGGAACTTTTGGGAATTGAAAATTTATCAAGTGGAGTTAATACTAATCCTAACACTAATGAGCCTTTTTATTCTCCTATTGCTAATGTATATGCAAAAACTAGATACTCAAAATAGCTAAGAGCTTAGCCTTGGATTACATAAAAACAACTAGAACATCCTTAATATCAACAGAGACATTCAAGCTTCCAATTCCAATTTTGGTGATTGTAGTACTTAAGTAGAAATTCCACCTGACGCCCACTTAGAGAATAGTTATGGGGATAGTCCCTCTGCCCAAGACAAATCAATCATTCAAGCAATCAAGCTAACCTTGAAGCATTTACCAAGGTTAATAAAAGAAGATTAGGAAGGAGGAATAAAGGTTAGAAGGGCTAAGATAAATCTTGATGAACTTTGTAATTTAGAATGTTTGGGGAATTAAACCCTAAAAAAATACAAGAAGTTCTTAGAGACTTCAATTAAGAAATAAAACCCATGTTTATAGGTGTTTTGGAATCTAAAATCAAGGATGAGAAGTGTCATAGCCTGAGTTTTTTTTTGGTTAGGAATGGAAGTTAGTATCAAATCATATGAATCACCACTTTGGCATAATCGTTTTGTCTTATAGTACAAAGTTATTAGTGATATCTGTATTACACTCCTCAAATCAGCTTATGTATATGGAGATGGTATTGCTTCATAATAAAAATAAGTTGATGATCTCTCTTATATATGGTTCCAACATTGCATTTCAAACGAATTCCTTATGGAATGATTTGAGAAGCACCCATATTATCATCAATAGCCCTGGATGATTATTAGAGACATATTTGACTGGATGATGATGTGTCATTGACTGGTGTGTTAACGTGTCACTAACTTATTTAAGGGGGTGTTTGGTTAAGGGAATTGAGAATGAATCTATGGGTATATAATGAAAAATGGTGATTGGTTATTTATTATGATTGAATGCAGATTTTTTTAATATCCCAGTTTTCGGTGCTACTCCATACCCCCACATCTGAAAGAAATGACTTTCATTCCTTAATTAACAAGTAAATGTCACGAGTGTGATAGAGTGAGTGACACATATATTTTCTTTTTAATTTTTTTAATTAAATATAATTAATTAATTAATTAAAATATAATTAATTAGTTAATTACAATGTAATTAATTAAAATATAATTCATTTATTAATTAAAATATAATAAATTTTTATTTGTCAATATTTTTAACAAATCAACTACTATTAATGGTAATGATAATTATTCCTTCTTCTTAAACAACTATTATAATTGTAATGATTATATCTATTCTCATTTCTCACTATATTTATTCTTATTACTTACTATATTTATTACTATTCCTATTATCATTCCCCCATGTAAACCAATTGCTTCCCCTAAATGACTTTCTAACAAGTGTCATTGGGAGGTGGCATGTGTTAATGATGTGGCACAATGGGAGATGGATGAGTAGTTGTCATTTTGACCTAAATGACTTGTCATTTTGTAGGAGCCTAAACGATAAGTCGTTTAGGTTATCTTCTTCCTCTAGACATGGCTCAGCTAGGGTTTTTGATTAAAATAGTTTCCAAAGGCATGTGAGGGAGTGTGAGGTAACTTTTAGGAATGTGATTTACACAGTTGTGATCTAGACGAGCACTAGAGCAATTTGATATAAGGCAAATTGTTGTTAGAATAGATTGAGAGACCTAGAATGTTTGAACAGAAGGCTGCAAAAGGAAAACTATGAGGCTAATACAATGTAATCTTATCTTTAAAATAGAACATCAAATAAGCAAAGATGCACAATTAGGTGTAGCAGGGGCTTAAGCTCAATTAATACAACTGCATGTTATATTACAAGAGAACAGAGGTGTTCATCGTTAAATGCAACTATAAAGTATGGTATTAATCGTTAAAATGCGGAATCACAGAGAAATATACATAGCTTGCGGAAAAAAAGCAAAATTTTTCAAACATCACGCATTGAGGGTGAGGATAAGGACGACCATTTCTGAAGAGGAAGCCATCAACTATAGGAAACGTAAATCTTCTCGATAATGTATGGCTGACGCATCATTTGCTTTTGTACACAATTTCTTCATCGTCCACATTAAATGCCGGATTGCAGAGGCATCTAAAGAGCCTGCCAATACCCTGCATGTCAAATAATGAATTAATCAAAAGCCGAAATTAAGAAAAAAAAAAAAGATATAACTTTGCCACCTTTTGCCCGAAGTTTTAACTATAAGTCTCCTGGTACAGGAGTTTTTGGCACTTGGAATATTCATTTATGGGGAACAATCGCTACTAACAGATAGAACTGGTAATTGATGTCCAAAAATGATTGGTCAAGTGGGAAAGGGAGCAATTTATTCTGGAGCTCTAAAGTTGAACTAATAACAGTTTAAACATGCCTGAGTAAGCAGAGGTGTACGATATGATATTGCTCTTGGCGAATCATCTTCGCTGCTACTATCAGAACTGCTTTCATCATCGTCAATTTCAGAAACATTCTTTCCTTTCGATGTTCCTCCATTTCTTGATTTTTTTTCTTTCTGAGAAGAATGCAGTGAAATCTGAAATCAGGACCTCTTTTTTGGGTCTCACTCTTCCTAGTTCAACTCATTATATTTTCTTTCTATGACACATAAAGTTCATAGCTTTGCAGCTTCCAATGTTTCACTATTTTACGTTGGAAATAAAAAACTTCACCAGTGATTAATATAAATATGTGAATGACACTGAGTAGAAAGTTAAGAACATTAATAAAACATGTCTCACCTGAAATATTTTGCCTAGAACTTTCAGAGCCAGTGCACGAGCTTTAAGTTCCTCCCTTTTAGCATTGTTTTCTCTCAGAACCTGCATAGATTAGGAGCAACGGAAGTCAGAAGGATCACTAACAGTGTTAAAAAATTATTTCTTCAAGATCGTGGGGGAGACATATAAATGGAGAAAGAATAAACTCTGTAAACTCCCAAAATAGTTATGACTGTATGTGCTAGAAATGTTAGGAGTCTGAATGATCCCCAAAAATAATCTATGGTCTTAGACTATATCCAATTAATAAAAGTAATGTTGTTTGGCTTTTTGGAGACCAAATTAAAGGGATCAAGATTATTCAATCCTCAACTACTTCACAACTTGTTCATTGACAAGTTGATAGTTTAGGCAAGGGTATAGTATGGATAACCTTTATGTCTCTAATTTTGTACTCCAAAGGTCTATCTTGTGAAATGATTTGCTGGAGCTGAAGAATGACATTAAAGAAACCTAGCTATTACTAGGTGACTTCAACAGTACACTTATGTCCTCGGATTCCGAAGGCTCAAGATGCTCCAGTAAACCTTGCAAAGAGCTAAAACACTCTGTAACTAACATGGAAGTTATTGACCTCCAATCAGATGGATGTTTCTTTACTTGGAACAACAATCAAGATGGCACTTTGTTTATGATGAAGAAGCTTGACAAGGCTATGGTAAATGTTAAATGGTTTCAAAGTTTTCAGCATAGTAAAGGCCTCTTTAACAAACCACTCTGCTCAGATCATTCTTTAGTTGAGATCCTTGATCTCCATGGTAACCAGAAAAGAGCCTCCCCTTTTAGGTATTTCAATTTTCTTAGTAACATAGATGGGTTTCAACAAGCCTTGGAGGATGGTTTAGGTTGAAAGGTGTAAGGTTATGCTTCCTTTAGACTTCACAGGAAAATAATGAGAGTTAAGCAAGAACTTAACCTTAAGATGCATGTGATACTGGAAGAAACGTTGAAACAACTAGAAATAACTTATTGCTTTGCTAGGGTGAACTAGAGCCAATCCCACTGATCCCTCCCAGAAACATAGAGAGAAACAAGCTCTAGAATCCTATAGTAAAGCTCTGGAGAATCATAACTCCTTGCTAATGCAAAAATCAAGAAATACTCCAATACAATTTTCTTCCATAGGTCTTTAATTACTAGAAGAAATTACAATGGAATTGCTATATTGAAAAATAAGGAAGGTGAGGTATTCTTTAGTAGAAATGAGCTCTTGGATCATAGTAGAGACTACTATCAAGGCATTTTGGGAACCCCTTCCAGTTCTGCTATACCAGTTGATGCCATCAATGTTATTGCTCCAGAGCTTCTAAATAGCCATCAAATTAGATTCCTAACCAGGCCTTTCTCTATTGAAGATATTGACAACATAGTCTTCAAACTTAATCCCAATAAAGCTCCAAGCCCCGATGGCTTTAATGCCTATTTCTATAAAAAATAAAATAAAATCGTGGAGTTCTATTACGAGGCATGTGTGTAATGCAGTTTTGGAATTTTTTCTAATTTCAGAATGCTTTTTGCCTGGAATCATACTCTCCTTACCCTGGTTCCTAAAACCATTAACCCGAAGTCCTTTAAAGAATTCAAACCCATAGCTTGTGTTAACACCTTTTATAAAATTATTTCTAAGCTCCGTGCCTCCAGGCTTACGAACATTCTGCCTTCCTTTGTGAACCACTCTCAAGTTGTTTTTATAGTTTTTATAGAAGGAAGAAACATTGGTGATAGTATAATGCTTGCTCAAGAATTACTCGAAAATTATCACTTAAGAGGCTTATGTTGTAACTGTGTTATCAAGCTTGACATTCACAAACCTTTTGGTCTAGTAAATTAGGACTTTATTCTTCTGTTCCTTAAAGCTTTTAGCTTTATAGAACATTTCATCATATGGATAAACTATTGCATAACTTTAACTTCATTCAATGTTATTATTAATGAGGAAATTTCTCACCTTTTTAAGAGGGTCAGAGGCCTTAGAAAAGGGGATCCTATTTCCCCCTATCTCTTCACCTTGAGCATTGAAGTTTTGTCTAAAATTTTGATGCATAATATAAGGATAGAGAGCAATTTTAGGTTACATAAGAAACAGAAAAGCTTAGGCATAACACATTTAGCATTTGCTGATGATTTCCTTTTGTTCAGTAGTGCTAATTCTGTTTCTCTGAAATGCATTATGAAGTCCTTGGATGATTTTAGTTCGCTTTCTAGTCTACGTATTAACAAGGATAAGATCTTCTTAATGTTATTGGCTAATGCTTCTTCTACATGGCATTTGTTTTAGGATTATCCATCAAGGAACCATAATTTACCTATCTAGGGTTCCCCATTTATTCAAGAAGAACCCCATTCAGATTGTCAACCTTTATTTGATCTCATCAGAACTAGGCTTCCAAATGCTTATAATTCACAGGTAGACTATAACTTATTCTTTCAGTTTTGAGTAACATGCATAACTATTGGTTTGCACATTTGATCGTACCTAAATCACTGAGCAAGAATATAAAAAAGGCTTCCAAGAAACTTTCTTTGGACTGGAGATATGACCTTAAAAGCATATGCCAAAGTAAGCTGGAAAGACATCTGTACGCCCAAGCAAGAAGGTGGACTTGGGATTAAATCAATCCAACATGTGAACAATTTGTTAATGACAAAAAATTATGGAGAATTCTTGTTCATAAAGAGTCGTTATGGGTGAAATGGGCTAACGAACACTACCTGAGATTAGAAAGCATTTGAAATGAAAGTTAGAAGAAATATTTCCTAGAGTATGGGATAGATTCTCAAACTTAAAGAGCTCCTTCAACCTATGATTCAATACAAGGTAGGGAATAGTATGAGCAATTGGTTATGGACAAACAACTGGGGCTTATTAGGGCCTCTAAACAACTGAGTCTATAAATCATATTCTATTTCATTACCCTTACACTGATCATTTATGAAGTGAAATACTAGCTAAACGCAACTTATCCTGTCACCTCTATGATTGGAAGTTGATAATGCAATGGTGTTAACCTGTCTCACTAAGCATGATCCCTTGCTTTTTAAAGTTGCTCTTAGATGTACTGTGTATTCATTCTGGTGTAAAAGGTACTATCAAATTTTTAAGAAGCAACACTAATCACTAGAAATTCTTAGAGAATGTATTGTTCTTTCTTGGAAATTAAGAGAATGTATTGTTATTAGCTTAGTCTAGTAATGGCATTCTTTATTTTCTAAAAAAGGAATGATTTCCCAGCTTTGACAGAAGACGCACTCACCATTTGACACACGTGTAGGAGGGTAACTTCAATGTCCACAACGTTCAACTTCCACAGTGAATTCATCATGGTGTCTTTGTTTGAGAGTAAATGTGATTCAACATCAGTTTCGCTATTTCCATCCATTTTCAACTGCCGGCCCATGTGATCTTGAAGTTGTAGCAACTGAAAAGCACCTAATTGGAAAGATGTAAGCTAATCCATGAGCATGCTTCTGATAAGCTTACAAGTAAATTACTACAACCAGATGTGTGTGTTTTTGGTATTGCCATATCTCGTACCCTTGGCTGCTGTAATTTGTGACTTCCATAAATGGCCCTTGTTCCGAACCCACTCAGCCAAAAACGGCACCCCAAGATAGATTGCTTTCTTTCCGAGCTGCTGAGCTGCTTGTCTTGAATATATATAGCCAATAGTATGCAATATGCCAATCCCAAAAGCTGTACCATTCAAAACGAAAACTTAAGTTGTTAAGCTTCTGTTCCTTGAAATAATGACGAGAAAGAAGCTAAATTAACCTGCACCAGAGAGCCGTTTGGCTTCAGATTCAGCACGCCTAACGAATCCTACTTTGTCACCATGAACATATTGCTGGAGGAAATCTTTAAGCCATCTTGCTAGCTTTTCTTCTCGTTCTTTTTGGATAGCCTTCGATTTAGATTTCAAATCCAATAAAAGAAAAGAAGATGAACAAATAAATAAGGGATCGAAGCTGAATTCTTACCCCATGGTCACTTAAAAAGCAATGAGAACTTAAACAAAGACCAACTCCACATAAATGCAACCTGTATTTAGCACTGTCATCACTTGCGTTCAACAGTAAGATGAACGGAAACAGTATTGATTAAGGTTATAGCTCTGACACATATGATTAAGCATTCGTCCAGAGTTACAGTAACTACGCAAGGATAAAGGTGTAAACATATAAGCAGGAGGTGAAACCTTAGGGATAAGGACGCGCAACTGATGTCGAGCTCTTTTTAAAAACATCAGGCTGAGACCATAAGAACTAACTCCTAAACCGGTACCTGATGACCGCTCACTACTTGAGAGGATAAACTCACCTTGTGACATTACTTTCAGAGCATACCTTCAATCTTTCATGCAGCTTATCAGGGTTGTCAGTTCCAATAGCTAGTTCAGAAGAAGCCATTGACGCCACAGACAGATGGCCTATGTAGTCCTCAAATAACTCGCTTCCAAACAGAAGAGCAAAGACAGCAGTCGGGTCAAGCATAATTTCCCTAACCAATATCATTTTACAATTAATCACAATGTGAAACATTTCTAGCAAATCATTATGGGGTTGCATGTAGGTAAGACTTTATAGCAAGTCCACAGATTCAAGAAATATGGACAACGTATAGATCCCAAAGAAAACCATTTATTGGTAATCTTTGACTAGCCAAATTTCTCTTCTGAAATTTCTATAAGGTGCTATCTGGAATACTTCCCGCCAAACCATGAAACTGAAATTAGAGGTTGTTAACTTTACAGGCTAGAAGAGCTAGACAAGTGAGTACGCTATGAACAAAGTCCCAAAACTTACCTTGAGACAGAATTCTTCCCATTTCTATCATATGCTTCTCTTTGAAGTGGATTGCTAAGAACTTGATAGGCTTCACCTAGGACCTGCTCATATTGTTGTTACTGCTCAATGAAACTGAAGAAGAGGAAATATTGCAGTTGAAAGGACGAATAAAACCTACATAGTAGGAGGGATTACTGATGCGTAAGTAAATCAAACAACTAAGGTACTTGCCTGAAACTTTTCTGCAGCCTGAGGATCGTTCGGATTTTTATCAGGATGCACTTGCCTGGCCTGTGATAATTTTAAGAAATGCATTTGAAAATTAGGGACATCCAAGTTAGGAAAAGTGTCAGCACGAAAATTTGATGTAATGTAACAGTAAAACTTTCTATTATCTTTGAACTCTAGTAGATTCCCACCCCCATTTGAAACAATAGATGTCAAAACCGATTTTACCATGGAAATTTTTACATCACCAATCAGGCTAGCTCTAACCTCTAAGTTCAATAACAAAATATAAGTAAGGAATAAGGAAAATGAAATGAATAGCTTAAGGACGATGTTAACTGATCATCAGAATTTTGATCAACTCTGCAGACCTACCACTGAATCATATGTACTACCCAAGTAAAAGAGTTTATTTGTGTCTTGAAACAGAATTGACCTGCTCAAGCTTTGGACTGAAACAAATGGAACTAAAGTTGAATCGACTCGACCCCAAGGGGATTCATAAAGTTGTCAAGAATCAAGAACATTTAGCCCCGCATCAAGGGATCAAACTCAAACCTTGAGATAATAAGCTTTTCGAATCTCCTCCTCAGATGCTGAAGGGGTCACGCCAAGAACGTCATAATACTCGGTTTCCTTCACCATTTTCGTATATGCTCTGGTTGTGGAGGTGAAACTGAGCTTCGCCAACGTGGAGAGGAGAAAGAAAACTTTTGGAAATATGCAAGTGATGAAAAGCTTGAATGACAGAAAGGAAAAGGAGGAGAGAATATAAGAAAAGGGTGGAGCTTGAGAGAGATGGCCATCTTGGAGCCCCACTAGCCGGTGTTGCCTTTCCAGTTCTTCAGTGCAATAAACTAATAGCTGGAGCCGCTTTTCCGCGGGAGCAAACCAGTATTTTAACTGTCACTCCAGTGGCGCTGATCATAAACAGAAGTGGTCATTCTCAATTACGGACTTAACAATTCTAAGCTGATCCCTTTGAGTTGGGGCACCCCGCACCTGTGGTGGGGTGTTATTGAAGTGGGCCGGTTCATGGTGGTATAGGATTGTACTGGACAATTGTAGACTTTCTAAAAGTGGAACCCAGTTCGTGCTTACATCCTAGGCTTTTTTACTACTATAACTGGGTTTGAGAGTAACAGGCCTGAACTAAACTGAAGATAATGGTTGATCTCTTTATTATAGACAGACATACTAAGCATTAGATTAAAAAAAATGAAAACGAGTAAGTTTGAGCCATTAAGAGGTTGGTTAGGACACTTGGGATGTTTATGGCAAGAAAAAGAAAGCAACAGTGGATAGTCCCCCACCTTGTCTCCTTCAGGATACTAAATAATACAATGAACGAGCAAAGGTTGGGCTCATGGGTATGTTGATAGGCATTAGGCATATCACATGTACAAAAGAGCATCCACTCACCGAATGGCTCCACACTTAAGCATTCCAAAAGTAGCAGCAAATTCTCACTATTTGGATTTGCCATTTCTTTTTAGATTTAGATCTCATTACCAACCTGTAACTTAAACAACGTAACCAGTCTCATCTCTTTTTGTTTACTATGAGTACCTATTAATATAGAAATTAATTTTATAAAAATCAAACAATACTTTAAAGAGTCAAACAAAACAACTTAACCCAAATGCAGACTTATCAATATCATTCATCTCACGAATTGGGTACAAAAATACCCCCAACAATATTGAAGCAAAATCCACCACAAACTTAAACTACAACTCCACTTTTACCAATTTTAACTATAACTTCTTTAATATTCAATTCAATTTTCGTTTGGTAATTAATGGAGATGATATGAGTCTATTTCACATTTATCCCCTGCAAATTTACCAAATGCTATAAAATTAGAAGATGATCTCGTTTGGTAAGCAGTTTATCAACTGTTTTTTAGCTTATTGACACAAGTTAATTGTTTGACCATATTAAAAAGCTATTAAAGTCATTTGGTAATTTGGCTTATTAACTAGCTGATTTAAAATAATCAGTTGAAAATGAAGAAGCTAGTATATTGGAGCGTTTTGCTCCAACAGCCAACATTTAACATATAAAAATACAATAATGTCTCTGAATTTAACGGGTGTTGTACTATGCAGGATCTTTGCATCATATCAATGGGTGTTTTAAACCTCACGTAACTTAATGATAACTACTTTGTCTTCAACTCATTAAAACTCACGTAAACACCCATTAAAATTCATGTAAATTATTCACAAGTTTTTTTATATTAAAGAAAGCTTTCAAACAAAAAAAATTATTAATAAAAAATAACTCATATATTTAAAATAACACAATATATATATAGATTTATTTATATACATGAGAATTAGCTGATAATAATATGAAAATAAAGATAAGATATCTAAAATTTTACTAAATTTCGACACTAATATTAAAAAGATAAACTATAAATTTATAACGAATTTGAATCAACTTTAAACGCATGTTTTTTGAATAAATATAAACTAAATTTAGAATAAGTTAAACGTAAGTTTATTTAAATTAGATTTATTTTGTATATAACAAACTAATTTTATAACATTTATAACATATATTAACCGGTAAAAAACTTAATTTTTGTAAAATTAAATATCTAATCATGGTTTTTTAATTTTTTTTAAGCTACGTCCTCATAAGTCATTTTACACTAAAACAACTAATACTAAACAGCTAATTTTACCAAACATCTTTAATAAACAGCTAATGTTAACCGTTAGTCAAATCAACTGATAGAATCAACTGGTAGTTAACCGTTGATAGAATCAACTAATAGCTAATGCAATCAGTTAATTGCCAAACAGGATCAATGTATGTCTATCAAATTTTTTTTCCTATTGGTGTCAAAATTCTTTATTCCATAGGTGATGATGACATGAGGATATCGATATAAACAAGACATATTTTGTATTACCGATTTTTAAAGAAAAATTGTAAGCTACTTTAGATGAATTTGCACCTCAAAATCTAAAATAATTTGAAAATAATCTTTTATCAAAATAAATATAAATAAATATAATGAAGAGAGTAGTTTAAAACAAATTAGATAAAGATTATTGTTTTTATAAAGTCAAAAGACTTTTTTTTTAATTAAGAAACTCAATGAAATTGCCTACGAAGGCTTACAAAGGCAGGTTATAAGGCTATAATAACAAAGAGATAAGTAGATATGTAGTAAGACAACCTATCATCAGTTCAACTGCTGATTTAGTCTAGATTTAAATAACACCAGTCCCTAGTTACATTTCATAGAAAGACTCGAATTATTAACGACTAGATTTGCAACCAATATCTCTTTGATTTAACAAGAAGTCCTATATGCAACATCATTTTTTTCAGAATGAATATCCATGAAAATTCTTTGATTTCTTTCATACTAAATTGAATAGACCTAGTAGATTAGAGTGAGGCTTAGGCACTCCTTATCATCCCCAATTCTTTTATTATGGTTCTCTGCCCAAATTAAGACGTTTTCCCAATCATTTACAAGACAAACTAGGTTCATGTTGTGTTGCATTCTTGCCCACACTATAGATGAGAATCTGCATTTTAAGAATAAATGATTTATAGTTTCAGGTAAACTGTTGCAAAGGACATAAATATGGTCATTCATTCCCCTTAATCTATCTTTGGTCTTCAATCTTCCTCTAACCCGTGGCCTGACCCCGACGGGCCAAGGGAGGCCCATGGCCCGTGGGTGAGCCATAATGAACAAGCCCATGGATCGACTTGAGGGGGCCACAGGCAACCTGTCAGGCTTGAATCGGCTTGAAATTTTTAATAAATTTTATATTTTTTATATATTAATTTTAAGAGCATTTTAAAATTGTAGTTACATTTTTTTGAATTCCTAAATTATAAATTATGACATAACCATTTATAATAAACTGTAGGATAGAATTACCTATAAATTATACAAGAATATTTATATAAAATAAATGATATAAAATATTTTAATATATATTTATTAAAAATATGTAGCTATGATAATATCTTCATAATTATTCCCTGCAAACAAGTGAATTTAATTTCAATTTTGTAATTTTAATATAACAATTAATTATAATGTAAATGTAAAAAAGTTAACATCCCAGTACAATTTATTTCACATATTATTTTTACGTGTTTAAAAAATTATTATAATTCTTTTTAATATGATTTTTTTTTAAAAAATGCGTATATTAAGTTCATAATATAGTATTTTCAAACTTTTAATGTTTTTATAAATTATGTATAGAACTCTTAATTGATGATGTTGTTGTAAATTACATACTTTAAATAATAATTACACGTGTAACTTTTAGTTATTGTTGATTTTTTTCTTCTATAAATATTATTGTCTTTTCATATTGTATCTATTATTAAATAATCATTATAAAATTTTATATTTTTATTACACATACTAAAAGAAATTAATATCATGATTACTCTTAATGCATTTAAACCTTTTTAATTTATATTTCCTATATACACAATACATACATTATGCATATATGCATTTATATAAATTTTAAAATGAATCAATCACTTTATTAATCCTAATGTATCAATTTAAAAAGAATATAAAAGTAATTGAGTTATAAAAAAATATACGTATAGTATAATAATATATTATATTGAAAATAACTATTATTTTATTAAAACTAGAATACATTTTATAAATACTTTTGATA